>OMNM01043874.1:0-27206 GCA_900302745.1 Parablennius parvicornis
AAAACTTTGAGGAGGTGCAAAAGGGAAAAATTTTATAATAATGTGACCAATCGGTTTGATTTCAAATTCCATCTTAAACCGAGTAGATTTAAAGTCTGGGAATCAAAGATTGCATAACTATATTCAAGTTGTGCTTTGAAAAATGTGACAACAACAAGCTGAGGACACTGAACGCCTGTCATGTGATCACAGACTCAGTGATCCACTCAGGTCAAACTGTTTGATGCAGAAGTACAACTCCAAACAAAAAGTCCTTCCACAGAGCTATAGAGGAGTTTCCTCTTTTTCTTTCACCTAGTTTCCTCCTTCAGGTTTACTGAGCTCCACCACAAAGGGAACTCATCGTATCAATCATATTTATCTGATTTCAAAATGAAAAAACAGCCCCAACGTGGATATGAATACTTTCTAAGTGACCACTTCTAATAATTCCCACTTTAGTAAGAACTCCATCTGTTTGACTAGCTGCTAGCTCTGGTCCATCTCTACACACGCACACGCCCTACTTTCTCTAACATCTGTGAACAAGAATAAAAACTAATGTGGACACGAGTAAACCCGCAGCGCCGTGGAATAGCAGTTAAAGTGGGGTTGATTACACAAGGTGAGTGAAATGAGGCGAACGCGGCTGCAGCTCCAAACAAGACCCCCGACTAGCCGCAGCTAGCAGCCGGCGCCAGCTGATGTTACGCCGCAGCTAGCAGGCTAACTCCGGCGGAGGCAGACACTCCGCCCCACTTTGCTCCGCCGCGCCGCTCCTCCGCTCACCTTTGAACAAGAAGTCATATTCGTCGTCTCTGTTCCCCATGGTCTCGCACGGTCACCTCCTGCCCAGAGATCGCAGTGACGAGAGGAAATCTGTCCCTGTCCCGCGGACCAGGGTGGTGGTGAGCCAAGATGACAGGAGACAATGCGCACATTGCGCAGGAGGAGCGCGCGACCACGTGACTTTGTGCGTGCATGCGTGCGTGTGCTTATGCGCGTGTGTGAGTCCAAGACCACTTTGTCCTTTGGATTTCACACCACATGTACTGATATATTACGGCTTTTAGAATGTGTACCATTAATGGTGTCTTCTAATTTCAGTTATTCCTGAGTATTATTTAGAGCAGCCACTGTACACATCGACAACATGTTTCTGCTAGTTAATAGTATCTAACCTGTTTACACTGATAAACATCCATCCATCCATCCATCCATCCATCTATCTATCTCTCTCTGTCCTGTGCAGGTCCACAGAACACTGGAGTCAATTTCAGCTTACTATGGGTGCTGGCATAATACACAGTGAACCATAGACCAAACACAGAGAGACAAACAATCACGCACATTCACAGTCACACCAAGGGGACAATTTAGGGCCACCAATTAACCTCACATGCATGTTTTTGGACTGTTGGAGGAAACCCACTGGAGGGGAACATGCAAAGTCCACACAGAAAGGCCCTGCCGGTGTTTGACCTTCTCGCTGTGAGGTGAGAACGCTAACCACTGTTTGACCATGTGACAAATAAAGACTTACATAAACATATTCCTAAATAAGTTGTTGTTGTTGTAGTTGCATTGTTTTCAATTCAATTGAACTCAAAACTCATTTTTTGAATTTGTCATGCATCCAGTTCAGGGTTGCGATGCCTATCTATCTATCTATCTATCTATCTATCTATCTATCTATCTATCTATCCATCCATCCATCCATCCATCCATCCATCCACCTACCTATCTATTTACGACTGTGTCAAATTGTAAGTACATATCTACCAAACACAAAACCCAGAACAAGAATGCAAATTAATTTTACTGTTCAGATTTATGGGTCAGAAATACACAGTTTCATAATTGTGTATTTCTGTGTAATACAAAAGTTTCATTTTATATTATAAGACATAATTGTCACAGCTGTTGGGACCCATAGATTATGAAAATTATTAAATAAGAGAAAAGTGGATTTAAAACATTAGGATTTCATCTATTTTGAAACTGTTTTTAAAGAACGCAAATACAACCCTAACCAAACAAATTCAGCTATTCAAACATAAGAAAACTAAAATATTAATGGATGCATAATGGAATGAATTACTTCTTCAAGTTTGAATGGAAAACAATCTTGCTGGTAAAAAACCTTTTCCAAGAAATCCAGATCTCAGATACTCAGTAGCCTTTTCTGATGTTAAAAGCAGTAAGGTTAATTTCATAGTGTAAACTATCTTTAAGTATGATTTAAATGGCAATACCAAATAGCCCACTATGCTAATAGGTTTCCTACATAGCCGCAGCAATGTGAGTACTAGTGACTACTGAATCAAAACTTGTGAACTTTTATCACCTGATCAGAGGCTAAAACAGGTTTTACAACAACCACAATGCAGCTATTGACCTAATTGAGGTCATTATGTTGTAAATTATTTGAATTAATGCTGTAGATAATGCTCAGAAAGCTCAACTGTATAGTCATAATACACCAGGAAAGCTGATATTTTTAGTGTTGAAGGAATGTTGTGGATGTTAAAAATGATGACGTACTGTGAAGTTTCATATTTTCCGACATTAAAGTGGTTTCAGAGCAACAGAAAGTATGTCAGACACACAAACAGTTATGAATGCAGCATAAACAATGCAGTCAAACTCTCAATGAAACGTATCCTGCATATCTATGATAATTGCAGACAGGGTGGAGCATCACATGGTTGTTATAGGTCAAGAAAAAGTCAATTAATATCTTAGTATAGGCAGCAGGTGGCACTGCCTTCTCTTGTCTCGTTTATTTCTACACCTGCAGCTGCATCTGAGTTGCCTGCTCCAGACATTTCTTAGGATGGTGACACTGTTTAAAATACTTTAGGTCAATCGATAAAAGTAAATAAATACTTAAATGGGCCAGAAATAAAAGGGAAAAAAATGTTAAGCAACAATATTATTTCACTAATGAAGACAGCCCCCGAATTCCTTCAGGCCAAAGGAGGTGAGCAAGCGAGTTTCCAAGATTAATGGGGGTGATTTTCGAGTGATAAGTCACCTGAGAATAAACATTTTTTTTAATTATGTGGATTAAAGGGGGACTTGTGGTCCTTTTCTGGCTTTCAAGCAAGATAATTATATCGTAGTTACTTCAAGTAAACATGGTTAAACTAAAATTCATTCCTGCTGAAGGGAAGGAAGTGGTATATCAGTGCATACGTGATACAATAATGTGAAAACATCGAATCTCTTGAGGGATAACAATGAAATTCTTAATAAAATTGTTCGCTTAAAAAACCTATCAAAATATATATTTTTTTAAAAATTGTTCACTTACAACTATAAGGAATCCCCAGCATTGTCTATATTGAGCATATTACTTGGAAAAAGTGCCTGTAAAGGGAAGTAATAATGGGAGTGCCCATTCCCCCAGGCGGTGAGACAGTACACACTAACACACTAACACACTGACATTCAAGCACTCCTTGTTGTTCTGAAGAACTCATGATGATAATGCTGATGACAATGGAGACGTATGATAGGAAAACATGAACCGTAATTGGCAGAGAAGATATTATGATAAAATTTAAGGATACTTTTTGAAAAAAACTAAAGAAAAATACAAATATTTGACTATAAACTCAGGCACATAATTTAAATAGAGCAATAAAAGGTGTACTTAAGGTTTATGTTTTAAATATATTTATTTTATTTTAATAGATATATGTTTTGATTGATATCCTGGGATCATTTGTGTTATTTGTTGTTGTTGTGTGCAGTGTGGTTTTAAAGACATTAGTGAGCCTATCGCTCTCAGGTGAATCTGTTTGCCGCTCTTCTGCAAAACGTCATAGTTTCTTCAGTAAATGATGACATGTTGTATTAGTCATCAAAAATGAATCACCAAGAATTGGTGTGTGTGAGCGTGTGAATGTGTCATGTCATAGCAAATTGACATGATCACTAAAACATGCTTTCTCAGTCAAGTTCATCCACCATTTATTTCTGCTGTTAGAGTGCAGAAAAGAGACAAACAAGGTCATCATTACATAAATCAACCATAAATTTGAGCACAAATATTTACAGGCTATGCAAAAGAGATGACAACAATAACAACTTACTTCCTGAAGGCCCTGCCCTGTCGGTAATTTCTAACCTTGACATTTACGGAGAGCAGAAAACTTTTTGGGAATTATTTTTGGTCAGCCCCGCCCCCTTACCGCCTCGGCCAATCAGGAGCGCAAAGGTAAATGCAGGTGCTGTAAAACTCTACTAAGTTACACAGGAACCTGTGTGTGTGTCTGTAAGAGCGTCTCATGCACCTCTGATGGCAAAGCGTGGTGGGAAACAGAAGACCCAGCTGGCTACTTGTTATTATGAAGGATACCTGGAAAAAAGGTCCTTCAAAGACAAGGTAGGCATTCTGAGAAATACAGAAAATTATTATTAACGACCTCGTGTGTGTGCGCGTTAGCTGTTTTTCCATGACAAACAATTCAGAATATAATTTTGAGCATTAATTCTCTGTATTTATGCTTTTAGAATAAATTCAAGAGAAGAAATCAGTGTAATTAAGTTAGAATAGGTGGCGTTAGGTTAATGAGACAAGCAGATTTGAATAGAAAGTTATGTAATTCTGTTTAGAAATCTGTTTTCTCCGGCTGAGACCGATAAATCAATTATTTGCTGAAAAACTGTTTCCACTGATTGTTTGTGTGCTGCTCTGTGATGGAGAATTTCAGGTTTCTTTTTGCACCTGCAACCTACTCATTTATCGCTCCTGTCATCATGTGCCTGCACGCATGTGCATTTTTAAACAAGTTTCTGTTGGTTATCTATTAATTAAACTCGCTTGTACTTACTACTGCGAAACTACAGAGTAATTGTCCACTCACTGGCTCATTAACAAACAGTAACTAACCTATGACAGTATCTCATGACGTGACATGAACTCAGTTTAGTAATTTTTAGAGTGAAACCGGTCAGACTGCTTTTCTGCTCTTTGAGTGCCACAAAATGGAAAAAAAACTGTCAGAGCAAGTTCTTTTGTCAGGCCCCCTGCTCTAGATATAGCAAATCTAAAATCATTTTTGTTTAAACTCTTTGTGGCAAAGTTCTTTTTAGTGTTTCTTTTGCGGGAAGATAAGTTGATTAGTTTCAGAAAAGCAGCCTAATTATCAGGAATGAGGAAAGGAATGGCCAAGAAATACAGAGCGAGAGAGAGGGAGAGAGAGAGAGAGAGAGAGAGAGAGAGAGAGAGAGAGAGAGAGCCACATAAAGTCAAACCACATAAGTCGCAGCCTGATATTCACGTTTTTCTTACCGTTTTTAAGCCACTGTTTAGTGAAATTTTAATTTTATTATGACTTTTTAAAAACTGTAAAGCACCTTGGTCAACCTCGGTTGTCGTGTTTAATAGTGCTATATAAATAAAGTTGGATTGGATTGGATTAAAATCTACCTTAAGACAAACAAGTAAACCGATGTTGGAGCTTATATTCAAGGCCCTGCAATGTAAGCTAGACCACCCAAACACACAAACACACACACACACACACACACACACACACACACACACACACACACACACACACATACACACTACACACTTGCCAGTGTGATTCAGGAGCCAGGACTCTGGAAAGGTCTCAGATCACACATGCTATGATTCAGCTTCTGTCATGGTTGTGATTCATTAATAAGATGGTGGTTTGTTGTGGTTAGCTCTGCGGTGCCACAGTTAGAATACTTTTGCTTCTGTCCCGTGGATGTTCTGTCTCCACTTTGTGTCTGTTTTCGGGCTTCACCCTCTACAACCCAGAGACATGCAAGTATGTGACTGTAGACTGATTACAGGTGCAAATGTGAGGACTCTTTTTGTCAGCATGTCAAACACCAGTGATATGTACAGAGTGTATGTACACTCCTCTGTGTACCTTTCATAGGACTCACATTTTTTTTTCAGACTTTCGTTAAGAGCAGATATAGAAGATGGAAGGATGTGTCTTTGATTGAGAAATAGGTGCTTTCAATTTGACTTTTGAATAATGGTAATTTGATGTGAGCACTCCTTTAATTGTAAAGGCGTGCACCTTGATTGAGTGTCATGGCAAAAGTTGGGCACTCAGTTTCTGAGGACTACGTAATTGCATGAGAATGTGAGTTCATCCCCAGTTACATAAGTCTCGCGAGGAATGAGACTTGGCAGCTCTGAACGCTTTGCATCTCAGTGGATGCGAGCTGCAGTTACTTTCCATAAAACACACAAAGCTGGTTCTGGTTCTTTCGAACACGCGACAGATGATGGTAACCACAGAAAATTAACGTATGACACATGCTCACACAAAATTTCAGTGCCACAGCTTTTCCACATCCATCAGTTCTTCTGGAACCAACTCCAACAAATCTTTTGTGGAGACATCCAGTTGACTTAGCATAATAATTATTTTGTTTTTCTCTCCATGCAGACGTCTCGTAAACTCTGGGCTTGTCTATGTGGAAGCACCCTCTTCTTCTTCAATGAAAAGAAAGATGCAGATGTAAGTTATCTCTCAGATTCATGTTAATAAAGAGCAATAGTTTGGCTACACCAGTTAACTTTCGGATTGTGTGTGTGTGTGTGTTTCCTTAGTACACTGAGAAACTGGATCTCTGTGGATTGGTCTCCGTCACAGACGACTCCAGTCAAGACAAAAACCTGGACGCAGCCAGGTTCAACCTACTGATGAAGGATGGAAATGTCAAAATCACTGTGAGGGAACCAGTGGAACTTTATGTATATTGTGTTTTTGTTTTACCCTCGACAATTTGATTTATCTTACAATTTTTCTATTCTTTCTTCTTTCCATAGGCATCAAACGCAGAAGCTCGAGAGCTTTGGAAAGGCTTTATCATCTCTGTAGCTGAGGTGTGTATTCTATAACCATTTCAAACTTCACTATCAGTAGATTTTCTTTCTTTCTTTGTTCTGCACCTTTCACAGAGAAACCTTAACCCCAGCTTTCCGCAGTATACAACAGAAATTATGAAATGCGTTCACTAATAAACATATATATGCAACTATAAAACTCAGCAGTATTATTAGATTCCAGTAGTTTATTACAAGTTGGGAAAAGTTTGACTCAACAGGTATGTTTTTAGGTACTTCACTATCTTGTTTTTTTCCCCATTTATATTTTTGACAGAGCAACAAGTCAGATGTTTACTATCATAAAGGATTTTACTGGTTTGTATTTTTGCGAATTGATAAACTTGTACAATAAACAACTGTGCCTCCCTGCAGCTGTATGTGCCATCCACTCTCAACCTGCTGCCAGGGCAGATCCACATGCTGAGGGATGCTGTCGAAAAAGAGAAAGAAAGGATAAAAAAACTCCCCTCGTCTACGACAGAGAAATTCAACCCTTACGTTAGCATCAAAATTCACATGCCAGCGTAAGTATGAACTTTTATTCACTTGTGAAACGCTTCGATCATGTTGATAATGCTAATAAAACTGTGTATATCTTTTCTCATTATGATTTTATTTGATTTGTAGAGGAGGTGACATTTTCTTTTCTTAGGCGAACATATCCTCTGCAGTCTTTTTTTAATTGTATTGAATTTTAGGACATTTTGAAATTAAAACATAACTTCAGATGTGATTAAATTTCATATTGGTTACATAAGTAGCACTTTTGCAGTTAAGAAAACATATAGTCTTTATCATTACGACATACTGTGAGCCTGTCTGGGAGGTTTTGATTTACTGCCACCTCAGACAACCCAGCATGGCCTTGTAAAACAAGCACCACTGTGTTCTTGTCTCACAATGTTTCATTCTTCCTGCAGCTGTTTTCACAAAGTGAATCGCCTGGAGGCAGAGCTGCTGCTTGAAAGAGAAGCCAAGAGAGGAAACCTTCTGCTGCGGCCAGGGAGCGACGGGAACTTCGCCATCACCACCAGGCAGGACTTTGAAGGGTACGTACACAGTCTGAAGCTATACACACACACACTCACACACACTCCATTGTGTGCTTCATATGTACATGATCATGTCAACGTAAGTATGTCTCAAATAAGTTGTCGGGTTTTGTGTCACATTTTGACAAGCAATTATATGATAACCCTTCAAAGAGCCTGCAGGTGAAAGTCCAAGCAAACGTGATTGAAGCAACAAAAAACTTTTAAAAATTGTTTCTTTTAGAGTCGATGTGGTATTGTGAAATAAATGTCAGATGTCAAAAGAGATTATTTTCTAGATGAGGTAGAAATGATACAATCATGGTCAAACTCTGAAGTCTGTCGTATTTAAGCCGACAGCATTTATGTCCTGCTGTTCCTTTTAATTCTCCTTCATTGCGTTCGAAACACAGACTAAATACTTCTTACCATAAACATTTATAGATTATAGTTATAGCTTTATGGAGTTCTCTGAAGCCTTCACACAACAGTTTGTGGATGTGCTTAACCAGCAGGAGTCCAATCAGAAGGCACCAATGTGATGGAATGAATGAAAGAAAAAGAGGAATTTGAATCATTAGAGCCATGTAGAAAATTCACGCATAGATTTCCCCCTTTAGAATAATGAATTCTGGACAGAAAATAAGATGTTTAGTGATGGTGGGAGAGGACGTGCCAATAAACTATAATATTTCAACCATTTTGAACACTGAATGTGGATGATTTAAGTTGTAACAAAAAGCTTTTTCCTGCTTTCATCCTGTTATTTCGTCAACATGTTGATAGAACAGTGACTGCAGGGTTGTAATAACTTGTTAAATAAATGACTAAAAAATGGTTAGAGTTATCTTGACCAAGGCTTCAAGCTACATGTACATTATGCTTTATATGTGTGTGTCATGTATTATACATTCCTAGTTCATAAATTGTTGTTTCTTTGCCCTCTGCAGCTCTCTATTCAGGCATTACCGGGTGACTGGTAAACCAACCGGAGGCTTCGTCATCGATGTAGACAATCCTGTGAGTATTCAAACTCCGGTCATGTTCAGTGGATTTTAATTTGTGCACCGGGCAGCATGGGGTTGTCGCAGCTAACTCTTTTTGTACAGAGTGGGTTTCCTCCAACACTTCAACAATGTAACCAATTGGTGACTATAAATGAAACCCTATGTGTGAATATGAGTGTGTGATTGTCTCTGTGTTTGTCCAGTGATGACCTGGCAAACTGTCCAGGCTGCATCACACTTTGGCTTTAAAGACCCTAAGTTGGATAAAGCTATAAAGAGCATGGAATTTCACTAAAAATAATCTCTCCGTGGCAATATTACAATAATCTAAAACAAACGTGGGAAATTGGCAGAGAACAGGCTCTATTCTTCTCGCTTCTTTATCATTTTCATCCAATTCCCAGACATCAATAAAACATTTGGGAGTTCACAGGTAATTGTTGCTCATGTTAAGGTAATTTGAACCAAGCATCTGGTGAAATTATTACTATGTTTCTACTGTATTGTTTGTTTCTTAGCCGAAGTTATTAAATACATGCCTGTTGGTTAAAATTACAAACATGCAATTAGTACTTTTGCATAAAATTATTTGGCATAATTCTTATAAACACTTTTGCCATATGTTCTTCAGACATGGTTTGCCCTTCTGGTAGGCAGGATTAAACTTTTGCACCCCTCCATATTATTGAAGTTGTCCAAGCCTTCACTACACGTGGAGATAAGTCCACTACAGTCTGTCAGTTATGATGAATCAGCATTGTAAAAGGATCTTGTCGTCTTTACTGCTCTTTGACACATGCCTTGCTAAGATAAGACAAGTTAAGATAAGGACAGACTTTATTAATCCCAAATCTGGGAAATTAGGTAACTTCCAGAGGTGTGCAGCCTTCACACGCACTTTCCGGCAACAGTAACAATACAAAGACACACCTAAGAGCCTGTTGCTTCTGTATTTTGTATAAGCACAAAGAAATACAGATCAACTTTAGTGAATGAAAGGGAGGAGGTGGTTATGGATAACAGCAGAGCCAGCAGAAAGAATCTCTAACAACATCACATTACTTCTTGTGAGCAGAGTGTAATAGAACTTTAATGTGGCTGCTGTTACTGTGAGTCACCTCTCATCTTTATATTCAGTCACAGTCATAAAACATTGTTTTGCTGGCATGAGTCTCACTGACATTGTCTAGTTTACATTGTCCTTGCGCCATAGCGGTTATATACAGAGTATTGAATAGGTATTATAATACTTATAGGTACTGGGATTGTGGAAGATGCTAGAAATGTTTTAATCCGAACACGTTCCTACATAATTGTGTAGTATCTGTTGTGTAATTCTTTAATTTGCATAAAGGAGCGGTGGTAATGAAGTTCTCTCATCTCACAATGCAAACGGTTTGAGTCTATCTCCATGTGTGAGAATTTCTCTTTTTTAATTTACATACATCAGATTTGTAAAGTGTTGAAAATGACAGATGTTGCAGGATTCGAATACATTTAACATCTATTATCACATTCAAATGACTATTTTGTAGTTTGACGGTGCCGGGCTGCAGCCGGGTAATTCATAGTGACAATGTTAATAGCTCAAGTCGAGTTTTCATGTTCTCCCTTTGCATGTGGTTTCTCCAGCTACTATAGTTTCCTCCCAGAAGCTGAAAACATGCATTTGAAGTTATTTGGTGGGCGTTTGTCTCACCAGTTGTTGTAGACTAAATGTGTGTGAATATGAGCGTATGTGTGTGATCCCTCTGTGTTTTTGCCCTGATGACCTGTCCAGGTTGAACTCTTCCTGAGGCGCAGCGTCAGCAGGGATCAGCTCCGGCTCCATTCATGATGAAGTGGTTATGGTCGACTGAAGAATGTTTGCTTGATAAGTTATTGCTCTGGTTGCAGGTCGACTGTGCCAACCTGCACAACGTCATCAGCTATTTAGTCGACAGAACAGATGGAGTTTTAGTCCCCCTCATCCTCGAAGATCAGTACGCCAAGAATTTCTGTATGTACAAAATCTGAAAATTCAACCCTCTCTTTTCCTCAGATTTTTTTTTTGTAATAATTGATCCATGTTTCATAGTTTTTATATGATATTTGTTTAATAATCCAGATTATTTCACAGCCTTTATTTGCTCTGACAATGAAAATGGAGAGATGTGTTTCCAGGACGAATTCCCAAACCCCGTCCCACCAGACCTCCCTCCAAGACTAGGTACAGTGTCGCTCAGTGCAAACACACACACACACACACACACACACACACACACACACACACACACACACACACCTCATAAACTCTCTACGCTGTTCGTCAGACGTGTTACGCTCTGGAGGTGATATGTCAGTGATTTCAATAGTCTCTCCACTACAATTGTATTGTCTAATCTTGTAATTACTCTTGACCGAAGAAAGAAACACTCATTTGGTGTTTTGGTTACATAAAGGGAGCATGTGGTGAGCATCAGTTGAACATTGTCATTTAATCTTATTCAGGCTAGGTACTACAGTTACTTTCTCATTGAGCAAATCATCATAAGGGTTTTTATTATTTCAGCATGTGTCCATAAACCTCAAAATTACACAAACTTTGGAAAGACCAATATGTTTTTTCCACAATGTGATATGTGACAGTCTACTGTCTGAAATATTTTTAGCTGGTGATGAGGATTTGAACGTTGTTTTTATCTTAACAAAGCTGCATAACAGCAAAGAGGCTACGTTTTCTGAACTTCCCGTACTATAATATTTATCTGTGGCCCTTTTACAGCTGCATCAGTGCCGCTCATTTATCAAATATGAAAAGCGTAAACAGCCTTATCTTCAATTACAGTATCAGTGTACGTCACCCGGTCCTGTCTAAAATATGAGCTTACGAACAAAAGGCTCTGAAACCACTGTTTTCTTAAGGTGGAATGACTTTGTCCACCGATCCCCACCCACTCAGTTCCTCATGATCTGTTGAGCTCTCGTATTGCTCTGGACTTTGGACTTCATTATGAGTGACTCCATCATGACGCGCTGAAGCCACAGCTCTCAGTGCAACTCAAGCTGGTATATCTTGGCCAAACACAGATGTCAGTATGAAGCCGTGGTGGTTCACAGCTACATGGCACACCACAAGTATTTACATATACAATCTCTCTCTTTTTTTTAACTGGGTCTCTTTCTATTTGGTATAAGAGAATGTAAAAAAAAAGAAAAACTGAACTAAAAATGTTTTTTTTCCTTTTTCACAACTTTTTTTTCCCAATTATTAATCTTTTGTTTCACTGACATGATCCTGTCCAGAAGTGACAGATTTTCCTCATGTTCAATGTGTGTTTATGTCTGAATCTGAACGATTGTCATGGGCATGTAAGAACAAAAACAAGTAAGATACTAAAGCTTTACATATTAGACTTTTAATATCAAATTTCTCCTCTGTTTGAAAATAAAAAGGAGGCTCACTGTTTACATTTTGTTGCCAGACAGATACATACAGCAGTGAATAATTCATTAAATTTTTTATTATATTGTTTTTTATCATATCTTTTTCCCAGGTAAGCTAAAAGTTTCTGAGCCTGAAGAAACACCGGTGGATGGACTGGATTGCAATCTGGATGAGCCCTGTGAGTATTATTCACCTGGCAATGCTCCCGTAAATGGGTTTTTATCACCCATCACTCCTGACATTTACCTTCTTTCTTGTAAAAATAAACAGGTGTAGCTTCATTTTTTCTACAGTCGTAGTTGTTCACCAGTTTTTGTGTTCTCTCAGTGAAGGAAAAACACACAGAGGAACAAGACTACACAGGTATGCAGCTGCCAGGTGAGTCCTTCCCCTTTCTCATCTTTCCAAGTCAGTGGCGCGTAGGAGGACACTCCCTTTACTTACATCATTGCTGAAGTCACTGCTCTTGTTTTTTTTGGGGGGTGGGTTTCTTTTGTGTTGCCTGGATACAGATGAGAAAACAACAAAGAAGCGTCTGCTGCCTCCGACTCCTGTTCCTCGCAAGTTATCAAACGTTTCCATCTCCACAAACACCGACTCCAGGGTGAAAATCAAGGCAAATGACAAACAAAGTAAGTCCACACATGCAGCTCTTTGCCTGCTTTACATGATGATACTGGTCATGAATCTATCTGCAACATATTAAAGGTTTGGTTTGTTGTGTTGCAGTGCCTGCAGCAGCCTTATCAGAACTAAAGCAGAAGCTGGAGCAGAAAGCAAAGCGTCAGGAGTGACCTCTACTGGTTGGAGCCTCTCAAAAATCATAGCTTTAGTGTGAAAATGTTCCACATCAGAACTGGGTCATTTTCAGGTCCGTCCCTGCAAGACGCATCTACAGAGGGGAGAGGACGAGACAATTACACACAATTAATGTCCGGCTCGGCTCCTCCTCACCATTCAGCTGTCAGCAGTAAAGTGGAGATTTACACTTCATCGATTTGCCAGACTGGAACGTGCAATCATAAATTAGCCGACTACAGAGCAGGGTGCGCATGCCACATTGTCTTCACGATGTTTGTCTTTTATATTTTGCACTTCATCCATTAATGGTGGCATGTTCTCTTCATTTGATTGAATCAAATCAGTGCTGTTTCCAATGTTTGTAGTCGTCAACTGCCTATTGTCTCACAGTAGAAGAAAAACAGGTTTGATTCCACCCTGGTCATTTTCTCCTCATGTGTGAGGGTTTTCCTCAGGTATTCTGTTTCCTCCCACAATACAAAGACATACCAGACATGTTTGCTATCATGGACTGATGGCCAGTCCAGGGTGAAAAATGGTCTTTTGCATAAAGTCAGCTGGAACTGACTACCCTCCCTCCACCCTGAAACCTTTTGGCTCCATATACAATGAAGTACACTCACAATGGAAGAAAATACTGGATATGGACTCCTGTATGTAGAAGTATTTTAAATAGTTTTTTTTTTCTAGTTCAGTTAACTAAAACTGCTGTCACTTTAAGTCAGACACGTGAACCAACATTTTGTAGTATGTGTCAACCTGCTATAACAGAATGTGATCAGCTTCATGAAGCTCTGGTTATCTGTTTTCCGTCATGTTTATGCTACTACTATTTTATTTCTTTGTTTATACTTGCTTTGACACTTTGTTTTAATACTCCTTGAAACACACATCCAGGAACAAATAGCTCTCAACTGTTTATTACCTCATTGAATATGTTATGAAAAAAATTAACCTGTTTACAATAATCTGTGACATTTTGTCAGTCTTTGAAATAAAGTGAACATAAATCTGAGTTGGACGGGGTTTTTTTTTTTTTAAAGCATTGCAGGCTACAAGTTATTCAGGAAGCACACAAAGAGAAACGTGGCAAAGCAAGATGTGTAACGTGGGATAACGGAAGCTACTCTGAGGTCAGGCAGATCACACACAAGGATGTCATAATATAAAAGTACTACTTTATTACCATACTTTCTCAAATAAGTGCCTCTCAAAGCTGGCAAACATTTGTAGTACAATTTATTAGCTGGAGTTACTGCCTAGCTATTTATTATATTTGGACTGTGGGCAGTCCACTAACTTATAAAGTGATTTCTTTTCTGCCAATAAAACACGTTATTAGATACAGACATGTAAAAAAGAGCAGGGTGCAGTCAGGCAAACGAAGTACAGAGTCATTTTCAAAATTCTAAAGCCAAATGTGAGCACTTCTATTTCCACTAGATGGAGATAAAATGGTGAAAGCTCCATCCATTTCTATGTGTTGACACTTGACCACTTTAAACACTGCCTTGATTTAAAACAAATTCTCAGCAGGCGGCTAAGAGGACACTCTTTCTTTAGTGCAGTGTGGGCCTAGACTATGAGGTGAAATCCAACCAACACCGTTAGGAGTGCATGCCATGGCATGAAATCAAATACAACTTATATATGGTGAACTTCCACTGGTCTGGATTCAGAGCTGAACTCAAATGAGCAGTCTGTCCACAAGCACGTTGTTTTTAGGTTAAATAGGTCAGTTGGTGGGTAGAGATGAGGTCATAGCCACAAAACCACATAAATATCAAGTTATACTGACACTGACGGGATACATGGTGGTAAAACAGGGAGCTATATTCTTGCAGTGAACCAATAGTGTCTTGATAAAGACGACTCGATTTGGCCTGTCGGTTTGGAAAAGAAGCAGGAAGGCACAGGGCGAAGAGCAGGACGGGACAGATCTAGACCATGAACCTGCGGCTGGCGGCATGACCGTGAAAGGTGATGGAGATGAAGGGAGGACAGCGGCCAGCGCTAAGTCATTGCTCTAGCAGCAGTGGGGTCGTGCTAAATGAGTGTGCAGAAAGAGGAAAACTAGAAAGACTAACACTTAACGTGACCCGAGCAAGCGCAAACAGCCAAGAGTCGCACACTGGAAGAGTTCTGTCACAGAGTAGATGAGTCACTGGTTCCCTGATGCTGTTTTTAAACATTGTGTAGCTGAGACGCCGCTTGTGGAACAGTAAAATCCATCGTACTCCAGCGATGTCACGCTTCTTTCACATGGCTTGAACTGAAGTCAGTGCAGGCGGGAGGGCTGTAGCATTGACGGGGGGTGGGGGAAACTACCACAGCTGGGAGGTTGTTCCAGCTTGTAGCGGCGGATGAGGTTTATGTGAGACTGGCGTTAGAGCTGCTGGTGCCGCTGTTCTTCCTCTGGCCGCTTTGCACCACGCTGGGCACCTGCAGGCCTGTGACTACGGAGAAACTGCCATTCCACACCTACAGGGGGCAGCGCAGCACAGATTAAAAACTCAAAGGCAACACAAGAGTGGAGGCTATCAAAGATGAGAAATGTTTTATGGAAATAGGCTTTTCTCACCATGAAAGCTGGAATAACAGGTTGCTGGAACTTTGTTTTGAAACTGTGCATCAGCTGCTTGGTTTTGGCATTGTAAAAAGACAATGTACCTGGAGTGAAAAAAGAAAGACAAACCATAAAAAAAACACTTTTTTTTTTTTTACCAAAACATAAAACAAATAAATATGAGCGAATTTGAGCTAGGAAAAGTATTTCTTGTAACAACATGCTACATTAATCAGGACTATGTGGGATTGTCCATTAAAAAAAAGCCAAATGTTTTATGCCAATGAACAAATATATTTTCTCTGCTAATACCTGTTGATACTGTGGAGATGTGGAATCGCTACAGTTTGCAGAGTTTCTTGCCATTAGGCACCTGTTGATCAGCACCAGGGGGCATCAGAAGCTCAACACCAGAAACTCTTTTCCATTGGCAGAAAAGATTAATAGCAAATTGCTCATGGCCACCACACAACTCACAATCAGCTGTGCAGTTCATCCCCTGAATGCATGTTCCTTACAAATGTGGAACTATTTTAATAAACAAGCCTTCAAATGATAAAAGATTAGTTGCAGAAAAGAAATGTTAACTTACTAACACTTCTTTTTGTGTGCAGTCTGTATACAATTATTTTAGATTAAGCGTTTAATGTAAAAAGTTCTAAGCAAGTCAAAAAAGTTTATTTCAATGTGTGTTGAAATTCTGAAGGTTTAAAGGTTCTGACGAAGAACAGCATGTGTCTGTTCTCACGGTGCTCTCTGTGTTCCTGAAGAACAGTTTCATTTTGTACTTTGTGATATGAAACGCTGAGCTTTCTTGTCAATGATTAAACTTTTGTTTTAGCAAACGCCACAGATAATATGTGTGGAAGCTGGAGTGTGTCATCTCCACTTTAAATAGTACATTAGCTCATGTCATCTAAACAGAAATTAAGAATTATAAGTTCAGCTTGAATTTGAAGTTATTTCATAGTTTCCAAACGAAGACACAACCGCAGAGGAATAAGACTGATGACACTCAATCACTGCAGCTGATAGAGACTTTCACTGAGTTTTAAGTTCATCCAGCAGCAAAGCAAACAACTTCGCAGACAAATGGTGGTTATCTGGAATCCAAGGCCCCCAATGGATCGGCTTACCTTCATCATAGTTGACATAGACGCCTATGCTGTTTGGGATGGGACAGTCGAGGGTACGAGCCTTGTTGTTGTGCTTGGCTGTGAGGCTCTGCTGCAGCCAGTTGTTCAGGTGGATGCACCAGGAGGCGCTGCTTTTACCCAACTGGTCGAATCGGCCGAGGCTCCGCAGCGCTATGCCGACAGCGAAGGCCTTGCTCTCCTTATCGAAGCGCACCTCCCAGTACTGCTGACCGGCGTCGATCACAGTGTCGGCTGCGACGAGACATTTCAGTACATGTTTAAGTTTCTGCTGTGGTTTGTTGAGAGTCCAGAAAACTACTTTCTGGAAATGTGAACTGAAATGTTATGCAAGTTGTGCGATTCATTTGGAAAACCAGTGCTGTTAAAAAAAAAGCCAAAAACCAAGAGCTGCAAGCTTTGATGAACATCAACTCTGTGGACAATGACATCAAATTTACAAGGAAAGACTTCAACAACAATCACTGGACCATGACATGCACATTGAGGAAAGAGGAGTGATGGCGAGGTTTTGAGAAAACCCATACATACGGGCTAACAGACCCACGGGGGCATCTGAGAAACAGACACATCTCCAAGAAACATCACATCCCAGTGTCTTTCAGACCAACAAACACCCTCAGACCGAAGGTGGTACAAGTCAAATCATGTATGTTATAGTGTAGCCAACAGTAACATAACCTTTATATTAGACAAACTATAACACACTGAACTAGCAGATGTACTGATATAGAAGAGCCTAGTCTTCAGGGCCACACATCAAGGAACCGTCATATTTGTTTGACGGCAGCAACGTCCACAGTTTGGACAGAGAAGACAGACGGTTTGAGGGGTGAAAAAACTAATCTGTGTTATTAGATGACAAGGTTTACATCACAATTTCTGCCTCATTTACAGTAATGTGTCAAACACGCCAGCCAGTGTTGGTTTAAATGCCAATACAAAAACATTATTTGTCCAAGACCCCCTGGTGACCCCCTGATCACCAGGTTGTTCCTTGTTGACTCAGTCTTATATTTGTGGGTGACAGTGTGTTGAGCTGCACTCACAATCTGAGAGGGTCGGATTCAGAAAAGGTTTGGGAAGTGCCATAATGGCTATATATCCACCTCATCTCATCTGGTTTTATACTTTTCTTTTTCTTTTCTTATTTTGTTTGTGTGTTCTTACCCAGCACTGTGTAGGACTCTGCTGTGAACCTGTCTCTGCCAGGCCGGGCTGTTGGTGCTCTCTTTGGAGACATTAGTGCTGACCTGATGTCACCGGGGGCAGAGAGGAAAGAGAATCCATATTATTGAAATAAATCTAAATTATAGTATGAGTAAGACCAAAAACATAAGGAGGATTCTTAGACTCCAGTTAACGGGGGAAAAGAATTTAACACAATGTACATTTGTGCAAACCTGGCTGGGGAGTGCATTGGGGAGTTGGTTCGGTTCTTATCTTTGCGGATGTCTTGTATCTTTCCTCCGCTGCTGTCCCATTCCACACTCAGGTCTTCTATCTTCAGGTTTTGGTGGGCTGAGCCAGAGTCCAGCTTGAAGGTGAAAGCTGAGAATTTAAGCAAAGTACAGCTTCTTTCATCAATCTAGTCTGAACGGACACAAAAAAATGATATTTGCATTTCAAATGAAAGAAAAAAAATCAAGTGTTTGAGATTCTCACCGTGAGTTTCAAGTGTAACTGGGTCAGAAAAGTCCCCAGCCACTGCCTTGTTGCATGCCTTCACTCTGAAGGTCATGTACCGGGTGTCAAAGCGCAGACCTGAGAATTAAAAATAAATAAAGTGATCTTTCTTTGTTCAGACTTCTATTACAAACTCCAAACATCTGTGGACAGTTTCACCTCTCACCAGTGAGTGTGTGCTCCATCTCCTTTATTCCCTCTACCACCATCCAGGGGTAGTCCTCTCGGATGCGTGGTGGACCGTCGTGATTGGTGCGTCGATGTTCAAGTATGTAGTGGTCTATCTTGCTGTCAGGTTCGGCTAAGGTCCAAACTATGGTCACCGTGTTGTCACATACCTGACACTCCGACACCTGGATCTCTGGAGTGGCAGGAACTGGAAGCACAAGACGGCTCATTACAGATATCAACCCAAACCAGCTTTCTGGACTGTTACAGTCTGTTTTTGCTGCAGAAACATGTAATTCTGAAATAGTCAGTAAAGACACCGGAGTAATTTACTTAAACTCTTATTTACCATTACTACAAAGAATTTACAAGGTAGGAAGTGATGAATACTAAGCTGTATTTTTGGGTACTTGTAGTTTTCAGTATGTCATTCTATTCATACAATTTAAACCATGTGATGTATTTTGTTAACCGTAGTAAGTAACCATCAATTGATTAAAGCAGTCTAGAAGATGGATGAACTTTGTGATTAATGTTAATGTTACTTTCACAGATTCCCACCACCGGGGGGCAAAATCCCCCAGAAAACCCCCCCAAAAACTGAGTTCTATAGTATATCCTGATTCAAATTGAAAAGTAAATTGGACTGCAACACTGCTTATTGTACACCGAGACAACATAAAGAAAGATCACAATTTGTACTGAATCATGTTCATTTTGCCTCTTCTAGATGTTCTTTGTTGAACGGTTGCCATGCGGCGGTATCGTGTGGACTATTTAGCGCAGAAAAGCAATGTTAGAGGAGGCTGAGCTCTACACCAAAAGCGGAGGCTGTAAAACCACACAGTGAAGAAGAGAAGTCAGGAGGACAGTCGCACAGAAGTAGAGTGACAAGTATCTGTGGTTTCATTGCCATGTGTGATCCCTTTAACGTTGCATTTGAGTCAGTAATATATACAGTAAATAGAAGGAAGTGGAAATATTCAAGGCGATTGAAGTTAGTTTGACATGGAGATTCAGATCTCGTGATTAAATCTGACCTAAATGGTGCAGACAGAAACTGATTTTGAGTGAAGATTAGTCACTTTGTGCGTTCGCTTGTAGTTTTTCTGCTTTATTTCAAGAAGTTTCACTTCAGAAGCAACAACACTATCAAGAGGAAAATCTTTTCCCCTGTGCGTGTTTACAATTTGTTTTTTTTTTTTTTTTTATGAACATTGATTTCCTATTTTTCTATGGTCTTTCTCTTTTTAATCCTGTGAAAATGCTATTCACTTTTACTATCAAATGTGAAATACTCACTGGCAGATTACGTTTATGACTGTGAAAAGGTTTTTTATATGTGAAAAGAAATTACCTTCACTCAGTGTCACTTCCTTTTTTAAACTGGAATTAAATCATTAGTTATTAAAGTCAATATTTGCTACAAATATGTGCATTACTGGCCTTTATACACTTTATCAGATTTAAGTCCCTGCCTGTTAAACAAGTCAGATATTCAAAATAATTTTAAGTTTGTAAAGACAACTTCCAGGAAGTTGAGCTCACATAAACTTACAGAGTTTCTCAGGAAAGTCTGAGTAAACAGCCGAGTGGTCTCACAGGTGCAAGACTGTGCTTCTGTTGCGGGGGAGGTTTGTGCGACCGCTGAAGACGTATATCTCAACAGAAGTTTTTTAACCTTCCCTTTCATCTATAGACATAAGCCTTGAACTTGAACCACTTTCCCCACCCCCTTTGGCCTAGACATGCAAACCTATTAAAATAGCTAAAGGATAATACACTAACCTAATTCACACTAATCAGAGGAAAAATATCATATTGCATCTCCAAGTATCCTTCCATCTTCACCATCATCATCTATAACAATGCCTAATAGCAGAACTGATACATTGTCTGTTTATCAAGATCATCTATTTAGGTTTTTATTTTTCCAAAGTTATCAACTTGAATGATTTATCGTTGGGTTTGTACTGTCTTTTTTGATTTTCTCAATTGATGAAAAACCTGACATCCAGCATTTAATAAGAACCCCTTAAGGACACTTTTTTTTTCAATTTTTTAAAAATGTAGTCATTCAGCCACTTCCTTTTCATAGAGGTCACCTCAGGGAAGTTATAACAACTTACGCAGCGGTCGTGTCCAACAGTCAACAGTTGATGAACATGATAATTATTAGCAATGAAACTATGTAACAAAGGAATAATGTTCAAATGCAAAATAGTCTGCAAATAAAGACCAGACAAGCAAGTGCTAAATAATTATAAAATACGAAATGGTCAGGATAATTATGAAATTTGATTATTGGGGAAGTTGTACGGTTAAATACGTTTTCAGACATGTTGAATGAGATATATATGATTGAAGCGACTGGATTCTGGAACGGGCCTCAATTCAGAATCCGAATCTAAAAAGATCCTGCACTGATGTAACAGAATACGCGTGACCAATAGTTTCCCGAGTGTCTTTGTAAGAAAATGGAGCAGACCTGGCAGAAACTTGAGAGCCTGCAACATCTCCCTCTCCTGGCTGAAATCCACCATCAAGTGACTCATGTTGTCACTGGCGTTAGCCTTAAGGGAGAGGCGAAAGGCCGGAGCCATAGTCACGCTGCGTACAAAGAGACACACACAAAAAAAAGAAGCACACAAACACATGGGCTCGTAACAAACCTGGTCTATTATTCAAGTGAACAGAGAAGGAGGGAGGGAAAGAAGCACACGGATGATTACAGTACATCTCACTAAGAGAACAAGCTATCAACTACATTTCTGGAGCTACCACTGATCTCATTGCCCTGAACGATTAAAAACCAGAGCTGGGGAGGGAGCAGCATTCATCAACAGGAGGGGCTCACACAGGATGGTACAGACTCAAAAACACAGCACAGAGTAGAGGTTCCCAGAGTGCTTATTGTCTCTAAAATGGGTGTGGAGGCTACATGTCTGAATGCATGCATGCTACAGTATGAGATGGCTCTCTGGTTACAGGAGGCTATGACAAAGGGGGAAGCAATGGATGGCTGAGTACTATACCTATCCTTAATGTCTTTGGCCGCCTGGAGAGGAGAAGCAGAGAGCGACAGCATAAAGGAGAGAGAGGAGATACGGAGCGAAGAAAAATCTGAGTTCAAGCTCATCATGTTGTCATTGTACACAAAAAATGTTGCCGATGGTTGTGATCAAACAAGTACTAGTATGACACCACAAGGAGGAGCGATTAACTCAGAATCATTACTGTGGTAAAGTTTCAGGCAGGTGTAATTTAATGCTCCCGTCCATCATGAAACACCAGCAGGAAGTCATTTGATTGGCTCCAAAAGTGTTCTGCGACAGGAGATAACAACCTCAAAGTTACAGCCAAACAAATGGTAATGGGAAGAGGAACTGATGGTGTGGCTCCCAGAGCACAGAGCTCTGATTTAAACATAATTAAATCTCTCTGCATAATCTGAACCAGAGTACATTAGCAGATGATCTGTGCTTATTTCTCAGAGAAGTTTCTTAAAAGATGTCGAATTGATCATGCTTTGAAAGCAAATGGTTTTAGTACTAAACACTAATTTCTCTAATGCTGATTCAATTTCCATTAGGTGGAGAAAATAATCCAATAATCCATCTTTTTTTTTTTAAACCCTCTTCCTTTCGCCCTCAACGCACCAGCCTAAAATTTTTGCACAGTACTGTATATGCACAGTGAAATTCACCATTAGTTCTTAACAGCTGTTAACAATGAGTAGGCGGAACAGTGTGGCAGCAGCGCAGCAAAGCTGGGAGCTCCTTCAGATACCTGGTTGAAGCTGTCCGTCTCGGAGGAGCAGAGAGTCTGGTTGGCCAGCTCCAGCAGCTCCTCTGAACTCTCCAGGGCTTTGGAGCAGGAGCTCAGCTGACTCTGAGAGAGAAACAGCAACACACCAGTGAAACTGAACACATCCGCAAACTCACACGTTCGTCCCAAGCATAAAGGCACCGTTGTGTTCCCTGCAGGAGCTATGGAGTTAGCTGCATCATTTGAGAGTCATGACAGGGTCCTGAGGCTGAGTGCAGCACGGTTGTTGACCTGAGATTAATTCCACAGCAGAACATGTTATGTAAGTGTACCTAGGTTGGAACCAAATGCAAAATAAGACAGAAAAAAATTGTTTACTTATGATATGTTTATTGACACAAATCACAAAATTGTATCTAAAAAATATAAAAGATGAAGAGAGCGATGAAGTCATTCAATACATCGATTAAATACTGTACCCGCTTTCAAGATTTGCGCTACAGCAATTCTTACAGTTTTCTATGATATCTCACATTCAGAAACACTCATTGACTTAACTCAGGTTACCTTATTTTGTGTAGTAAAAGTTTGCAAATTAATCATAATTTAGACACTTTCTTATCCTGTATTTATCAGTGGTAAGTCTGAAATTTTAACCACTTCTATTTGTGAACTATTCATCTACAACATCTTGAAATGTGGGAAAAAAATGACAAGTTAATCACACAAAACCAAATTCTAATGTTTTACCTTTTATCTTTCTCATAATGGATGCTAAAATCACTTGTTTTAATGTAACAATAACAAGAAAATAAAATCGCACTTGTCAGCCCATGTAAATGAGAGCATATAAATTTAGAGTCACATTGATTCTGTAGAGCCGTTCCTATTTACTTGATATTCTTCAAGATGACAATATTTGTGTTGTTTATCTTGTAAGTCGTCTACTATTATATATACTAGACCTGGAGTTACAATGACACACAAGGGCATCAGAATAATATTTGAGATATAATGTTATGTTTTGTTTTGGTTTTGTTAACAACGGTTGAGTCGATGTCAACTGTAAATAAGAGTACAAACTTAGTCGAGATGCGTTGCTGCCATAAAATGGTAAATGAGCTGATCATTTCGATGAGAGGGTCACAAAAGACTTAGTTTTAACATCTGTAATTTCATTTGTTCCATTGTGTATAAAATATAGACTCATGACACTTGAAAGTTTGTATTTGTGTATTAAACACATTTCCAAACATTTAGAAATGGGATTGTACTATTTAAAAAGATCATATCAGACAGCTTTTCAAGTCTTTCACATGGGTTTTGTTGGTGCATGTGAGTGAGCAGAGCTGCCTAATTGTGGGAAGGTCAAAGGAAGGGCCTACCTTGGATTGGCTGAACCCACTGTTACACTACATAGGGTTTGATTACTGATTCGCTTGTTGGAGCATACACTTTAGAAAAAAAAATTGAAATAGGCCAGGGAGAGAGATGACTGTTGTAAAACCATTAGAAAGAGAATTTTGCACAACATGATCCATTAAACATTTTGCATTTATCAAGACACGACACAAGCCTTTACCTGCAGCTCATATGTGCGGCTGGCTCTCTCCTGTTTGATACGGGTCACCATGTTTCCCTTCATCTCATCCAGAATGGAGTGGAGTGAGATGAACTCAGACTCCAGGTCCTCCTGGACTCGGTTAGAGTTTGCCTGGAGTCAAAAACACACAGACACAAATATCAAACTGTTAAATGTGAAGTCTAGATCAAACTAAAGCTCAGTGTGTGAATTCATACCTCTAAGTTTTCCAGGCTCTGTTTCAGGGTGCAGATGAAGTTTGAGATCTCCTCATTTTTAGTGGCCAGTGTATGAGTGATTTTACGCAGTGAATCCTGAAGGAAGAAAAACAACACATATGACCCAAAGATTTACCTTCCCTCCAGGAGCTGTTTGAGATTTTCTTGAAAACATTTGTTGCGTTAAGCCACAAACCTCTCTCCCACTGAAATGACCCCCCTCCCCCCCACCTTAATACCTCATTAACCTCATTAATAGCATTCTCTGTCTCGTCTTCACATGACAAATCCACAGGCAGAAAGAGGCAGAGAATTGTCAGAACTACAGTGAAGGTCATCCGTTGGCCTCTGCTCCTTCTCAGAGAACATTGCCAGCTCCTGTTGCCTGAGCAGGGCTGCAAAAATCTCAACCGATCCCTCCCATCCTGGACAGCAGCAGCCCCAACCGGCTGCCCTCCAGTGAGCAGTTCAAGTCATTGTGATGGAGAACCAACAGTCACCAACAGCTTTCTATTTGCAGGCAATCGCGAACCTGAAGTCGCAACAATAATCAATTGAA
The DNA here is from genome assembly GCA_900302745.1 of Parablennius parvicornis. Classification (NCBI taxonomy): domain Eukaryota; kingdom Metazoa; phylum Chordata; class Actinopteri; order Blenniiformes; family Blenniidae; genus Parablennius; species Parablennius parvicornis. Next base: position 24,836 of record OMNM01043874.1, read on the forward strand.
AAGCAGTCAAATATAGATATACGTTCAGCATGCATGAACCAATCAGAAGTACCGGTCATCATTTTGTCAGCTAAAATCATGCAGTCTTGCTTCATACAGTCACAATCCATCTTCAGAATGAAGCAACGCTCTCTCAATCTGACTCATAAAAAATAACTTTTGCACTATAGGACTATGAATCTTTATTTTCTCAATAGTTTTGCCAGAAAAAAAAAGAAATCTCTCTTACTAGTTCGAACAGACATCACTTATCTTATTGGCTCCTTGAGCATTCTAGAAATTACTTCAAGATTTTACAGTTTGCTTTAAAAGGTTGCCAGAGTTTGGCCCATCTGTATGTTTGTCTCTGTGAAACAAAAATGGAAGCCTTCAACATACATGACCTTAATAGTTATTGGACTTGACCTTAAATTATAGAAAATCATACTAACTAAATGAACAAATTAGTTGACTAGTCGAGTAGTAGTAGTAGTACTTGACTATTACGACCAGTTAACCCAACCCTAACGGAAGTTAGGAATGGGAGACATTGACTTGAAAGTAAGGACCAAACCCAGCAGGATATTTGTTAATATGAGAAGTGTAAAACAGTTATGAATTGTCATAATGTACGCAAATTAAATTATGTATTCTTTGCTTGCCATGATTCAGCAAGTCTCATTTGGAGAAAATGCTGATGCAGCCAATAGGATCTTACATGATCAAAGTGTTAGAAATGCCGTATACATTTAAATCAATTACAGCCAAAGCCACTATCTATGAGCTGTTGTTTCTCTGTAAAAATGCTATGAGATGGTTCAGAGTTTTGTTGAATGCTCAAAGTAGACTAGATCTGACTCAAGATAAAGAGTGTGCAGTGAAAAATAGAAACGTGCAGGTTGATCTTCCTAAACAAAATCTGAATTGAAAGAAGCCCTGAGAAGTGCCTCCTCGGGCTGAAGTTGGGAACCTTCAAGCCTCAGATGTGTCACAGATCTGAGAGGAACACTGAGAGGACACTTCACGGGCGGAAGGATGCGCATTTATTAATTTAATAATGCAGCACCGCATTCATTAAGCAGCCGCCTTCAAAAGGACTGGACACACGCTATTATCCTGCCCAGACCTCGGGTGGGTCCCCGTCGCCGCTGCTGCTCTCATGAGAACTCACAATGAAAAAGCCCCATTCATACGGAGAGGCTGAGTAATGTTTGTTGATGCGAGAGGAGCTGCGCCAAGGCCCGCTGTCCGTGACTGTTACACCTCGCCGTCCATTCACGGACGACGGTTCGGCGTCGACAAACCTCACGTTCATCTGGACAGAACCTTAATAATATAACACCACGACTGAGATGGGCACAAGCACCAACCGCATGCACAAACTCCCTGATTGCACAGCCGTTCCCCCCCTCCTTCCTTTGTACGCTACGCCCTGAAACGGCTTCCCCCATCAGAAACACCTGTTCCCCGGCTCCGGCTCATACCTTCTGGTCTCCCATTGTGCCGCACCGACACTACAGCTATGAACCGCTGCGTCTCCTCCGTCCCCCCAGGTGCTTTATGGAAAGTTTACTAGTACTGTAGAGCTGGTGCTGATGCTGCCGGGGCGCAACGCATCTTTGGACGGACACCACCAACGCCTCTGGGCCGGAGAGTGGAGAGCGCAGGCGCCCGAAGAGGATTCTGGGAAATGACGTCCATGTGTGAAGGAGCTCACGGTGCATTCAATGCGATCTGAGAACAGATAACTGCTATAAAAAGGCAATCTGACTTCTTAAATTCAGCTTTATTATTATTCATTTTTAGCCATTTTTTTATTTACACGAATCAAGAGAACAAGAATACATCAGAGCACAGGCTATAGCAGAGAGAACACAGACTATATGAGAGAGCATAGATTATAGGAGAGAGAGCACAGACTATGGGAGGGAGCATATATTATCGGAAAGCACAGATTATTATAGGAGAGAAAGAGAGAGCACAGATTTTAGGACAGAGAGCACAGATTATAGGAGAGAAAGACAGAGCACAGATTATAGGAAAGAGAGCACACACTATAGGAGAGAGAGCACAGAATATAGGAGAGAGAGAGCACAGACTAGGAGAGAGAGCACACACAACAGCAGAGAGAGCCAGACTATAGGAGAGAGAAACCAGACTGCAGGAGAGAGGCACATGAAAAAGCAAATAGCTGAGGGTAATCACAAAGGACCCCCGGGCATTTAAATCTAATGCACATTAACAAGGAAAGTTCTCGGGTGGCCTAAGCCAGCAGCAACTATAAACGTTACTGATTGGGAGGAGTTTTTGTCTTTTTCAGTCAAAATGGTAGAGTCTGTGTAGTTTCCCTCATTGAAACTGGGAGCTGGTAACACATATTAAATGGCTGCTT
>OMNM01043877.1:0-24381 GCA_900302745.1 Parablennius parvicornis
ATCCTCTTACATTCCTTCAATCTGTCCATCAGGACAGATCTGATTTCCTCTGGGTGGAGGGGATCTGTTAGTGTCATTATCCAGAAGATCTGTCCCCTTCCAGTGCCACGGAATCAATTTCTTAGCACAAAGAAGACCATGAGACAGTAAACCATATTGAAATTTAGAGATTAAAAAAAAGATTATGACAGGGTTAACTTTCACTTTTACCTTCAGGATCTTTGAGAAAAACGAAAAGCTCTCCAACCAGTAAATTTGAGCACAAAACAAAACAAAAAAAAGTCAGGTTTTGAGTGGTTGCATTATCACAGATAGGTGACAGGTGTTGGTAGATTTTGCTCAGTTTCACATTTGCAATATGTAATCCGTGAATAAAATGGACAGTACTAAGTGGTGTCTTGCATTAAGCGCACAATGGTCCACAGATCCCAAAGTCCTCTCCCAGACGTCTACTGATATCTCCAATGCCAGCTTCTCCTGCTTTTAGTTGTTTCTGTAGTCACCTGATCATGATTCCTGTTATGAAATACATAGAAATTAAATGACATGCTTATCCAATATACTCATAGTAAAACAGAGCTCTAACATATCAGCATTTTCAAAGTTAGGGAAGTGTGTTTTCACAAAATGTCTGACCTGAAGACACGTGACAAAAAGCTGTCTTTGGAATTGTATAATTCTCTAGGAGTTGCTGAAATGACGCAAAAGTATCCTGAAAGTAAAGATCTCCCATCCTGCAGAGCCACAGTTCCCTCCATCGATCAAAGCCTGCATCTGTGAGAGAAGGTAGGAATGCCAGGTTGGCTTCTAAGAGCTCCGTGAATTACAAAGATCTAAGCTTGAGTTGTTTTTACATCTTCCGCCAAATTAAGATGTAATTGTGTATCACTGGGTTATGACTATGAAGTGGTTCTTTTTAAAGATGTATGGGAGACTAAAGAAAGTAGACAGTCTTCACATTCTATATACAACCAGTTGTCAGAAAGCTTTGTCTCATCCAGTAAGTTAAGTAATGAAATGCCCCAATGATTACAGGTGAAATCTGGAAAAGCCAGTCCTCCCACTTCTCTTTGCTTGTATAGGTGACCTTTTTTAATTCTGTGAGATTTGTTATTCCAAATAAAGGAAAAAGGTACACAGCACAATTTATTGAAGAAGTTTTTCTTAAGATATAGTAGGGGGGAAAGATCATCTTGACTGCATTCACCCTGCCTATCATTGAAATTAGCAGTGTTTTATCAAAATCTCTTTTTGCCTTGAATCTTTCTTGTGAAACCGTGTAATTAGCCTTGAATTATATGTCTTTGTTATCTGTATTCCTGAATATCTTAATGCCTGAAGAACCAGTTTAAATGGAATCTGTGTGAGGAAATCTGGGTCTTTGCAGCGTAATGGCAGAAGGTTGTTTACATTCCCACTGACTCTAGAGCCTGGGAAGGAACTGAGCAATTCAATTATGTCCACCAGAGAGGAGATTTATGATTTGTTGTGTGCAATATATGTAAAATGTCGACCATGTAAAGTAACCTTTTATTTGATGAAAATTCTGTATGATTTTCTGACTGTGTTGTAATTGTTTCAGCAGGAGGTTCCAGGTAGAAGGCAAACAGCAGCAGGCTGAGTGGACACCTCGACCCCTGATACAGTTTAAATGTATCTGAAAGACTTTGGTTGGTGAGGATTCTAGTATTAGGGTTGAATTATAATAATTAAAATGTAACTCCAAACCTTTTCAGCTTATAAACTTAGAATAAACAGAGCAATGAACTGCCTTCACAATACTTTCACAGTCCGGTTGTTTGATCCTGATCGTCTCATTGATCAGTGGCTTTCAATAAATTTGTGTTTTTATCAGAAAAATTTAGTTTGTTGTACATGTATTCATAGTTACTTTTAAAGAAACAAGAAAAAGCTCAAAGTGAGTTTAAGAGTTTAAGTGTAAACTTGTGTATTTATTATATTGAAGTTTATCTTACTTTTCCTTTACCTGAAAAATAAAACAAAATCTGTGATTACTGCGTTCGCGGGGTTGTTATTATTATTATTATTAGTTCATTATACTTTACATTAATTTCACTCAGCGTAGAAAATAAAGAAGAGACACACTCCCTGAAAACACACACATATGAATGCACAGACTTTAATGTAAGACACTCATGGTAATACAAACTCTCAGTACCCATTTAATCACTTTTCAATCCCACAAAACAATCTAATTCGTTAACTGCATAAATAAAGGCTAATTACACACTACAGACACACGATCACAAAAATATCATCTGGCAACATCAAACCGTCCATCTGGAGGGAGAGACAGGAGGTGTGTTAAAGCTGAGAGCTCAGATCTGGTGGTGCAGGCAGGTGCTGCAGTGGCACTCGGTTTGATTCCTCAACTTCAGCTCGTTCACCTTCACCTACAAGGAGGCGCAGAGGAGACGGACGGCTGTTAAAGTCACAAAGGTCCTCGGTAAACAGGAAGAGACAAAGAATCAAGAAAATTTCATTCCAAGGTTCACATTCAAATTGTTTCATTAACATTTACATTAAATATCTGTGTGGCCATTGTGTTAATCAGTGAGATTAAACCCTTCTGAATGGAGACAGGGGTTGGAGGTCCTAATTCTCTGCTTTTACTACACTGTAAAAGCTAATGAAAGAAATGTCATAATCACATAATGTAAGAAATGTTGAAGTCACTCATTTCCATTATTCAACATGAAAATGAGTTCATGATTGTGTGACGTAATTAAATAGTTTGATATTGTCCACTGGACATGAAGTAAAGTGAAATGTTCACAGTATGTCTGCGACACTACATTGAGATGTTAAAGTGGTGACTGGTGAGGAGAGAGGTTCCATGTCGGCCCTGATGCAGCAGCAGGTCTCTCAGCCTCCCCTACCTCGTAGCTGTGCTTGGCCACGCAGCACGTGGCCTCTGACGTGATGTTCTTGCGGTTGAGCATGGTCTCCATGGCCCGCAGAGGCGTTGGGTACGCTCTGGAGAAGCAGCAGCCCTTGCACTGATAAATCGGATGATCTAATGTGAAAAGGTCATTTTTCTGCAGCGAGCATTCCTCACAGCCCACTAGAAAAGGTTTAGAAAAGGAAGATTTCAGGACTGAGATCTGAGAGCAGTGTGTACTGTTGAACCAGAATCATCTGCTTCCAGACATTAAAGTTTGAGTGCAACATGTCCAGGCTTTGCACTGAACATTCAATAGATGTTTGCAATTTTCATTTATGATCTAAATTTGTTGTCTTAACCCAGGAGGCATCACATCCATTTCTTCAACAGACACCAAACACGCCAGACCACATCTTAGCTCAGACGATTAGAACAAAAGAAGTAGAGAAGAAGAAATGAGAGTAGCTCCTGACAGGATGGATGCCCCCTTCACATACACACATATAACATTTGTTTATCTGCTGTCTAGAATATTATCCGGATCACTCTCATAAATGTAGTAATTTCCTCTTTTGCAAATGATGAATCAGCCAGCCATGTTTCATAAACACAAATGATCGGGAAATAACTTCCCGATCATTTCAAAGACCAAATCCTTCCTCTGGATCCAGAATATGAATATTAAATCATTTTCTCCTAGTTCCATCACACTGTCCACCTGTTCTTGAGTTATTCTGATAATTAACAAACAAAGCAACAGGAATGAAAACATAAACCTCCTGGAGGAGGTAAATTACCAAAGAAACAAGTCTTGATAGTTTTCTGTTCTGTGAGATTATTTCCAGAATTCAGTACATTGATTGAAATTCAAAGTCAAGAAAAAGGCTGTGTACAGAGTATGTAGCATAGTATAGTATACATAGTTATATATATTGAATGTATAGTTCTTTTTGGGGGCATTTAATGAATATTTAAGAGCTCCATTTTCATTAATCCTTGTCTAATCACAAATGTTCTATAAATGTGTCTTACTGTTGGGTGCTTCCATGTTGGGGTAGGAATCCACTACGTGAAGAAGCAAACACAACAGCAGAAGAGACAGTCCAGCATACTTCACTGAGCCCACTGCAGGTACAGCAGGCACCTAAGAACATGGAGACAAAAGAAAATCATCAGACTGAAGGTTTGCTGAAAGTTCAGGAAATCAGAGTTATTACCATGTTGAGAAGAAGTTTCTGTCTTTGCACAGGTTTGGTTTGTGTTGAAGACGAGTCCATCCCTTTTTATACCGTCTCCTCCTGGTCACCCCCTTGATTAGATGAACCTTATCTAAGATCTGAGAGAGTCGTAGGCTTCTGTGTCCTCCTCTCCTAATCCCGTCCAAGCTCAAACCGATAAGAGCAAAGCCTCGGGAAAACCTAAACAACCGGCCAGGTTTCATTTTGACAATGCTTGTGACTGACCGGAGGTCACTGCAACCGAGAGACAAGCTCACCACTTACTTCTTGGACATTTGGTGTATGAAGGAAAAACTCTTGCATGTGTTACAAATTGCCATAAAATATCAAACAGTCTTATGTTTTGATGTTTGATGGTCTCAGTAATTTACTCATTCAATTCAAATTCAGTCCATGAAAATAATAATGTGATTGTTATACTTTTAATGTTATGTTTAGTTGAAGAATCAACTTGGAAACAAAAATATGAAAATCAAATTTTAGTGTGAAATGGTTGCTATATTTACTGCTTATTAATGCACTTCATACGTTTAGGGATATGTTTTGTTTATTTGTCTGATTTTCCCTCTTTGATTCTGTTTTTCTGAATAATCTGAGAAAGGACTGGATGGAAGGACGAATTAAATAATAATGAAACATTTGATATTCATCCATCCATCCACCTCCAACATCTGAAATGTCAAGTATGAATATTCACTTCTTCTCCGAGATTTTAATAGTATGTTTACAGATGTCTCCACGTCTTTTCCTTGGTTGTGATGGTGATAAATCCTTTGACCTGAGCTCTGTATTTTCCGCTGACTAAATGTGAAAGACAAGCTGTTTATCCACAGAACTAGAATGTCGCTGTTTGACTCAGTTTGTAGGTATTGATTTTGTTACACTTCTACCACTTTAATTACAGCGTTGCAACAGGGTTTAATAGCCCTAATTGCTGAATTGTTTTTGCTTCATCCATAAGCTAAATGAACTTTAAACCAGAACTGTCCAACTTAACCAGTTCAGCGAAGGCTGGTCTCAATGGGGCTACCATTTACTCCACCATCATCTGTATATGTGGATGCTAGCCTCTGGGTTCCCCGATGTGGCCCAGACTGGCCAGAGAACGGTTGGGTCAGTGAGTAGCTAAAGGATGTGATGAGGCAGCTTGCTGGGTGGTCCACGTTTCTGGTGTCTTTTATTTACCAAAGTGCAAAAAAACAAAACTTGCAGAGTGAATTGGAGGATAGCAGGATTGTGGCTTTTCCAGCAGAACAGATAATTATGCTAACAGGCACCTTATGGCGTGTTCACATTTTCCCTGTTTAATCCGGACCGGAGTTCTCTTCAGGGAAAAACCCTGTTGTTTACGTGACGTGAACACTTTCACAAACTCTGAACTGGAGCTAACAAGCGATCTCTGGTCCCCTTCAAAACCTCAGTCTCGGTTTGTTTACAAATGAGCTTTCTAGCGAGCGAGGCGTACGGTGCAATGCATTGTGGGTACTAAACAAACAAAGATGAACCAGGTTGTGAGATACACACAGCTACCATCTTTATCTTTCCTTCTTATCCGCCTCCTTCTTCTTCCCTACTGCAATTAGTAGCCAACAGCGCCCACCAGTGGCACAACACCATAAATAGTCCATAACATCTACATGAACAGTACATAATCTCAACAATGTAAAACAATGATGCTAATATTTCAAAATTAATACTCACAGTTGTGCGTTTCTTCCATATCTTGCCAAATGCATTATGGGTAATCTGGCATCCCAAACCTACACAGTGTCAATGCATCTTCGATAAAGCGGGCGGATCAAGAACACATCCCGGTTATCCATGTGTTCTCGGTAAGAAATGTTCTAAAAATTGGAACAGTACTTGGTCTCCCACTGACGGCGTGTCACAGGTACATGAGAACACAAGTATGGACAAGTATAGGTATTGGAAAATGGCCTATATATCACGGTTGTCTGTGGCTTTCCATTAGCCACGAGCTAACTAGCCTAGCCACCACGGCTTAAAGCGGTGGGATTTCCAGTTTCTGTCCAGACCAATCAGTAAGCTGTATGTCTTCTTTACATCCTCTCTGGTCAGTCTTTTGTTTTGAGTGACAGCGCCCCCAGACCAGCAGCTGTTGTAATTGTGTGACATTTACCAGGTGCTTTGGTTCGGTCTCAAAAGTGAATGTGAACGCTACCAAACCAAATGAGTCCTGGTCAATCCGATTGTGTAAAGTACTTAAATACATTCCACTCAACTGGAACAAACTGTTAAACCACAGATGATAAAAAAATAACATTAGTGAGTGAAAACGATTAAAATCTTCTCAAACATAACCACAACCCTCAGTTAATGGATAGAAAACACATTAACAGATAACAGTGTTTTTATCATACAGATTGGGAAGTTTTCACCCAGTCCTGTGGAGATGATCTGGACGCTCTGGTGGAGGTCACAAGCTCCTATGTGACCTTCTGTAAAGACATGATTGTTCCCTCAAAATGTGTTAAAGTATACCCTAATAACAAACCATGGGTCACAAAAAATGTAAAATCGTATCTTAGTGAAAAGAAACAGTTCTCTCAAAAAAGGGCCACAAACAATCTTGGTTCTTCCTGGACAAGCATGAAAACCATTGCAGGCCTTCATAAACCCCAGAGCAGCAACCAGACCATCTTAAATTATTTTAATTCAGAAAAACATTTTGTAAAAGCTCTTAATTGTTTTTGTGGCCGTTTTAATTCCTTTGATTTTAGCGAGGACATTTTAGACTTGAGAAGGGAACTGAGGGACACTGAGCACAAATATGCAGATGACTCTTTTGTTGTCAGCCTCCTCAAAAAGGGTGAAACCAGCACGGCCCAGTCATCAATGAGTTGGTCCAGTGGTGTGAATATTCCCACCTTCACCTGAACATATTAAAAACGAAAGATATGCTCATTGATTTTAGAAAACGAAAAGATGGGCACAGCATCACTTTAATTAAAGGCCATAATGGAGAACAAGTGCAATCATATAAATACCTGGGTACCATCATTGACCAAAAACTGAATTTCGAAGAAAACTGCAAGATGGTCAGTAAAATGGGCCATCAGCACCTCCATTGTCTCAGGAAACTTGCTTTTTTCAACGTTAACCGAACAATCCTGAGCCTTTTTTATTTGTCTTTTATTCAGTCTGTTTTATCTTTTTGTTTGGTGGCCTGGTTTGGTCAGGTTTCTTTGAAAGAGAAGAACTCTCTGAGCCAATTAGTTAAGTGGTCCGGTCGTCTGATTGGTGAGTCACAGTCTCTTCCAGCCTCCTTGTTTACTAAACAGGTACAGAAGATAGCTTCGTCAATCCTTCATAGTGACTCTCATCCTTTACGAAGCGAATTCCAGCTTCTCCCCTCTGGACGAAGGTTCTTGGTTCCACGGTGCAGGAGAAAGCGATATCACAACAGCTTTGTTCCTGTCGCAATCAATGAACTGAATAAGGCCCAGTGACATTGCACTATTTTTAGCTCCATTTTATTTTTGTGCCTTTTTATGTTCTTAACCTGCTTTGTTAGTGACTGCTTTTATCTTTGTGAGGTTTTATTGTGTTTTCATTGTGGTTCCTCTTAATCTATTCTTATCGTACCTTCATTATTATTTATTGATGACAGCGGAACATTGAGCACTTATTGTTGTTGTTTTCACTCGACCAATTATTTATTTATTTGTTTGTTTTGTCTGGTTCATTGTGTGTCTTTTGTTTGTCATGACATCCCTAATTGCTTCACAAAATCAGTACAACAAGTTACCCACGGGTACAAATAAAGTAACTTTCAACCTTGAACCATGAAACCTAAAACTAATCACCTAAACAATAAATGAAATTATAAACCAAGCTAAGAGTGCAACATCCCCCACTGTGCCTCCTCTGGGTTCAGCCAGAACCATCTTTTGCTGTATCTGTTCCAGGGGGAACGGGCCTGAATGTAAGGGGAGAAAGTGAGTTAAAAGCTTTCCATGCACACAACACAAACTAACTTCCACCTACGCCTTAAAACATTCAGAGCACACACAACAACATATAAAAGAATTAGCCAGCCTTAAATACACAAATGTTGCATGATGCTCAATTTATCAATTAATTGTTGCGTTGCCTCCACAGGGGACCACATGACATCTGTGGAGGCACCCGGTCGGATAGGAGTAACGAATTGGCTATTCATTACTCTCTTCTCTCCCTTTCCAAGGGGAAGCCTCCCTGGAGAGATAGACTGCAACCACATTGGACTTTCCAGGCTGGTATTGGACTGTGAAGTCATATGGCTGCAGGGTGAGGGACCATCCTGTGATGTGGTTGTTGCTATTCTTTATCCTGTGCAGCCACTGGAGAGCGCGATAATGTTTCCAACAGTGACATCTGAGCAGGTAGTACTGAGAGATTCAACAGCCCGTTTTACTGCCAAGTACTCTTTTTTAACTGTTGATAACCTCGTTTCACTGATCAAAAGGCCTTCGACTGAGGTAGACAACTAGTCCCCTGTCCCTGTCCTTCTCAATCAGGATGACTCCAAGTCGACTTTGTGAGGCATCTATTTGAAGATGAAGGGCAGGCTGAAGTCAGCTTTGTGGAGGACTGGTTCTGCACAGATGGTCTCATTTAGATCTCTGAATGCCTGCTCACCCTCATTTGCCCAACCAATTTTGTAAGGAGCTGTCAGTTCTCTCAGAAAAGTTTGGTCAAAATTTTTTGTATTAGCCAACCAATCCAATGAGTCTTCTCACCTTCCTTTTTGTGGTGACCAGGAGTGAGTGAATGGCCTCAATCGGCCTCAATAACCTATGGCATGATCCTGGTGAAGTCGATGAACCCAGGTACTGTACTTCTCGATGGGCCACTGAACACCTCTGGGGGTTGATGGTCAGAACAGCTGCTCTAATTCTCTGTAAGACCTGCTGTAGGTGGTGTAGGTGCTGTTCCGAGGAGTTGATGTACACGACCGTAAAGTCCAGGTAGGCAGCTGAGAACTCCGACACGTCTCACGGTGTGTGGTCCCTTAGACGCAGGAAGGCTGCTGGTGCCCGCTGCAGGCTAAATGGTATTACTCTGAACTGGTACATACCAAATGGTGTCTTGGTGTCAGCTCCTTTGCAGTGCCAGCTGCCAGCTGCCAGTACCCCTAATTGAGGTCCAAAGTGGTGATATAAATCGCTCCTCCCACTCTCTCTAACAGGTTATCGATTCGTGGCATTGGGTACGGGTCCCCATTTGAAATAGCATTCAGGTTCCAAAAATTAATGCAAAATCACAAAGAACCACCATTCTTGGGTATCAGTATGATGGGGCTGCACTACTCGCTACTGGACCATTCACTCACTCCAAGTTCAAGTATGAGCACGATTTTGTTTTGCAATACTAACACCAACTGCTCAGCTATTCTGTAGCTCCTTTGGTGGACCGAGGCATCCTTCTTTAGCCAGATTATGTGCTGAACCAGAGAAGTGAAACCCGGGGTCTCTTAGAAAAGAGACAGGTCAAGCATCCTGGCTTCCTGCTGAGAAGAAGAGAGGTGAGAGAGATCAACAGCAACAGTTTCCTCTGTACAGGTGGGAAATATTTTTCTTTAACTTTGTATTGCACAGCCCAGAAAAACAACTGCTGCGAAGGCTCCCGATGCTTGTAAAACTCTTTGAGCAGGTTAACATGAAAAACTTGAGGCTTTTATGTCTCTCTGGCATATAGAGTTCATAGTTCACTTTTCCACCTGCTAAGTCACTTTATATGGTTCGTGCCATTTTGCACGCAGTTTGTTGTCACTGATCGTGACAACAAAAGCAACTTTTGGCCTGAGCTGAAAACTCTTTCTCTTGTATTTTGGTCATACCAAGTTTTCTGATGGTGCTGTGCCTCCTTGAGGTTTTCCTACGCTAGTGCAGACATAGCCTCCAGTTGCTCCCACAAAATGTAGGCTATGATGCTGTCGCGCTTGTTCTCCGTCTGCTCCCAGTAGTCCTTCAGGAGGTCCAGTGACCCCCGTACCTGTCGCCGGTACAACAGTTGGAAGGGGGGGATGCTGGTGGAAAACTGTGGGACCTCCGGGTAAGCAAAAAGGAGATACGGTAGGCACTGGTCCCAGTCAGCACCTGTGCTGAAGGCAAACTTGCGGAGCATGTGTTTGAGTCTTGTTATAACGTTCTACCAGCCCGTCCGTTGTGAGTGATTGGGTGTAGTCCTGATCCCTTTAACAGCTGGTAAAGCTGATTTAATATTTGTGACATACAGTTAGTAACCGAATCAGTTAGCACTTCTTTTGCTAACCCCATTCTCAAAAAGAGCTGCAATGAACAATTTGTTATCTGTTTTGCTTTAATTGAGCACAGTGGAAAAGCTTCGGGGTATGTGGTGGCATAATCACAAATGACCAAAATGAAAGGATTTCTCAGAACATTTCTCAAGTGGGCCAACAATGTTCATGCCGATCCTTTTGAAAGGGGTGTTGATTATAGGAAGAGGTTTTATTTGGGCCTGAGGATCTCCTTCTCCTGCCTTTAAAGTTTTCACAAGATATGCATAATTTTTATATCTGTATGAACATGCCTGGCCATACAAAATGCGATCTGACCGGCCCAGCTGATGGGAGTGCCCCAATTCCATAACCTGACGTCAAAGCTGGGACGCTACTGAGCCAACTACGAAGTGAGACATCTTTTCAGAGCTCCTGCAGATTTACAAACATTTCTTATAAAAACAGCCAATTTTCCAAAGAAGACGAACCGGAAACCTCAGTCGAGCGGACATACAAACTTGAGGGGATTAATTAACCCAATTTCAATTTCAATGGCAGAAAAACTCCTAAAATACAAATACTGGAGCAGTTCAACAAGGCTTATAAGAACCACAGAGTAACGTACAACAGACAAGCCCAATACAGCCGCCCAGACCCGGCCTCAAAAAACAGGTATGGTTGCTGAAGAAATAATCTTGGGCTGAAACGATTCCTCAAGTTATTCAAGTAATTCAATTTCTAAAATACGTCGAGGCAAAACTCGCTGACTCGATGCTTCGTTTAAGCCACTTACGCTTTTGATACCAACATATCTACGCAAAGTGCGGAATAAAAAATGGAGACAGAGACAGATGGAGACTGACGGAGACGAGCCACAAGGAGAGCAAAGAAAACGAGCGGAAGGGCTACCGCCCGGCTCCAGGACCAGAATGGTAGGCAGAGGGGCTACCATCGGCCGACTAACCGTCCCCTGCAGCCAGAAACCAAATCGTTCTCCCCGGACAGGAGGTTTTTACTCCGGGACTGCGGGACTCTCTTTAGCCCAACTCACACGGTGGGGAGATAGAGAGATGGGCGCCAGTCCCTCTGCTCAGTCAAGCGCAGGGCGAGCCTCACTTCTGAGCATGTTGATATGCTTACCTGGTTTCAGCCTAGACAGATGCTTCCGTGATAGACGCTTCGTGGTAGCCGCTTTCGTGGTAGACATTTTCTGAATAGACGTGGTGCGGGTCTGCAGAAACCCACATGCAGCTCCAGCGCAAGACCGCTGTCTGCGCTGCCTGACTCTGCACGGGCAGGCAGCTCCAGCGAGAGACCGCCGCTTCTGGAGACGTGATCCTCGGGCAGGTGCTCAGTTTTATCTTAATTTTTATTTACACCTTCTTAAAAAGTAATGTGAAATTACTGTTACTGTTGTTTATTTTTGCACTTTTTTTTTATTTTGTCAACTTTTTGTTTGTCATCTTTAAAATCCAGAATATGCCAATGAATGTTAAATGCACTTTTTTCTTTCTTTAAAGAAGCAGCTACCAGTTCAGTTATGTTAAGTCTGCCAATATAAATGTTTATCTTAAGAGGAATTGCATTTGTTGTTCATTTAACTGCCTTCCATTATTTTCTCTGCCATGTATTACTATTAAATTAAGTTCAAGTAATTTAATGAAATTTTTAAAAAATTTTCTCCGATTACTCGATTAATCGCCAGAATAATCGATAGAATACTCGACTATTAAAATAATCGCTAGCTGCAGCCCTACTATTGTCCCTGAGAGGAGAGATTTCAAAGATTGAAAGCGAAAAGCTGAAAAGTGCACCAGCTGTGCACCGTGAAAGCTGATTTAAAGGTAATTCAGTCAGAGATCATGAACAATAAAACAGCAATTACAGCCAAAGTCACGGACATGCAGACGGACATAAAGGAGTTAATAGACGGACTATCAACATGGTCTGACAAGGTGGCTGCACTACAAACTACCATAATCAGCCTACACACTCAAGTGAAAACTTTAACAGACCCAAGCAAGGACATGGAGGGACGAATGAGACGAGGGAATATTTCAATCATCGGTATTGATGAGCAGCCGGACTACGGAGTCCCCGCCACGGTGGCGAGGTCCTAGCCATCAACAAAGAGGTAAAAATTGACAGCTCACATCGCATCCCAGTTCCTACAAGACAGGGAGACCAAGAGAAACTGAGGGTGATTATCGCTTAATTACATTACAACGGAAACACAGCAGAGATACAGAAGCGATCACGGGACAGAGCCCCGTTGACATACAATGGAAAGTGTATCGCCATATTCTCAAATTACACTGCCAGTGTCCCCAAGACCAGAGCTGCGTTTAGCAAGGTCAGGAAGACCTTACGAGGACAAAAAGGAGTCCGCGACGGACTGGTCTTCCCCACCAGACTCCAGATTTCACACAAAGGTGAGGTCAGAGAGTTCGTGGCTCCTAAGAAAGCCATGAAGTATGTCCAGACGATAGTTGTGCCCTCTACGGAGCTTGAGGACAAAGGATGAATATCAGTGAAAACTGATTATTAATACAGTATATCACTCTTACACCCTAGTTCTATTTCTCAGCCCTTACCTCTACTCTTTATCCCACATTGCCAGCTCTCAGTTCAAAAAGATCAACGTAATAACCATTTTTTGTATCCAATGAACACATCAGAAGTGATTAGATATAATGTCAGGGGTCTTCATCGTCCAATCACAAGAAAAAAAATGATATGCCAACCAAAACAAATCAACTGCCAAATACCATTTCTTCAAGAAACCTCTTTATCAGCTGAAGAACATGAAAAGTTAAAAAAGTCATGGGGAGACAAAATATTTTACTCTTCACACCAATAGGGGAAAAGGTGGGGGAGCCATAGTCATACATAGACAATTTAACTTTACTCAACATTGCTACACAAGGATACAGAGGCGAGATAGAGTATATCTTAATTAACGGATTACTTGATGGCACAGAAGTGTCTTTCAATCATGTTTATGCACCAAACAAGGATTAACTAAATTTTATAAAGACATTACTTAATGATATTACATGCTTTAGCTCCGGCCTACTGCTGATGGGAGGAGACTTTAACTGTGTCATGTCACACCTATTGGATAAACAGCCTCACTCCAAATGTCTTTTTTCAAAAATGAGCAGAATGCTCAAATAACACAGAAACAGGCCTCCTGGATATAGCCAAATTTCCAAAAGGAAAAGACTTTACATTCTATTGAAGCAGACACTTGACGTAGTCAAGGATTGATTACTTTTTTGCTTCTAAGGCCTATTTACATAGGATAGAGAACATTCAAATACAATAACGATCTCTGACCATGCCCCTGTTGTACTAAAGTGGGATATAGGGTATTCACAAACCTCTCTTTTCAGGGCCTTGCAAGTTAAACCTCTAATAACATAGATCCAAAATGATACACAAACACACTGGCTTAATATCGAAAAGAATATGTCCAAAGAACTTCTGCAAACTCCTCCATTTTCAGATGGCCATATAGAGAGACCAACACAATAGACTATGACCACTCTTGATGTGTGGAGGAAAATAAAGTCAGCCTTTGGCCAACAAAAACTGTCGCCCTGAGCAAGCATTTGATTTGTCAAGACCTTCAAACCCAACAGCTCAGATTCTGATTTTAGAAAATGGTCAACCATAAACTTGTTTACTTACACCAGTTACACGAGAGAGACAATTTTCAGTCTTTTGAGCAATTAAAAAATGACTTTAACCTCAACAGGACAGATTTCTTTAGATATTTACAACTAAGATCCTCCCTAATTTTGAACTATTCTCGCTCATAAATTATTCATAATTCAATTTCAACAGCTACTGTATAAAGAAAATGTTGGTTTACAAATATTACTTGAGAGTGCACACTTGATAGTGTTTTGAGAGTGTTTGTTGTTGTTTTCCTTTTCTGTTGGTTTGTGTTTTTGTTACTGCTTTTTCTCTCCCTTGCTTGCTTGTACATTTTACTGGGGTTTTGGTCTTTCTTTATGTTGCCGATCTATCTGGCAATCTCTTCCTCCAAAAAAGGAAGCTCCTCAAAATCTGAGCTCTGGCGAACACATTCCTGGTGAGCACATTCAGAGTTAATTGATCCAACTGTGGGCTTTTCAGCAACCAAATGAATCTTTCCTTTTCCCATCAGATTACTCTGAAACAACACAAGATCAGTTAATGTCGGCACATCATTGCCCAGCATTAAGTCAATGGTAAATTTTCAGCTAAAGCTACATACACTTTGCTTGTAAGTCTGCCTCATCTTCAGAGTGCTCATCTTCATGTATGTCTCAAGAACACCTCTCCTCTGGGACCAAACTAGACAGGACCACGGACTGGAAACAACTGTGCCCAGCATTGCTTCTGCTTTCTGGCCATTCACAAATACAGTTGTTGTGCGCCCCCTCACCTCTCTGGTTGGTACTGCTGCCAGCCTTGGTACAGAACAGAGTAAAGAGGGCTTCGATTTTAGAGCTGGGCAAAACTGCTGTGTATGGCCTACGTTATTACAGTTGTAACGTCTGACCTCCTGACTCTGTGTCCTATTTTGGAAATTTTTTAGCTGATCCTGAGTGAGACTGATAAGTTGGAGATGACTTTCTGATGTTACCCCCAGGAACAGAACCACACCTATAACCTCCAAAGGACTTACTTGGCTGTTTGAAGCGGGGCTCCTGGTCCAAGGTTTCAAGCCCTGGTTCCTTTTTGTGCTGATAGGAAGGTCCCTGGCAGACGAGCTGTGTCTTCTGCACTGCCAGGATCACGCTCCCAGATCCATACTTAGAGCTCTGGACTGACCATGCAGAAGAACTGCTCCAGAATAATCTTCTCCAAAATGTCACCGTTCTTTATCTTTTCAGGATGAAGCCATCAAGTCCTCCAACCGAACATAAAGCTCCTGTGGGATCTCATCTGGCTCAGTTTTGAGTGACCTGAAGCGTTGATGGTAGTTTTCTTCCATTATTTCACAGTTGGCCAGAATTGCTTCATTCACTTTATCATAGTCATCTGAGTCTCGAGTGTCCATCAGAACAAATGCGCTGCGTGCCTTCCAAGTCAATAATGGTACCAAGTGGATTACCCACTCTTCTTCTGGCCTTTAAGCTTGACGCACAGGCGTGACGTGTGCAAGTTAGACCTGCAGAATGAAATGCCAATCAAATGAAATAACATATTTGAAAAAAAGGGAAACAACTCCAATGGGGATTTAACCGGGACCTAAAAACTTGCCCGTTCACTGCAACTATCACTTCAAATGAAATTGTCCTCTGATAAAGACTGACACTGAAGCAAATCGGAATCTATGGGTCAAATCTTCTGATTTCATGTCGCTTTGCAGCTTTATGTTTTCTAGTATCTTTAAATCCAAGTCTTCAGTCCTCCTCTTCTTTAGCTCTGCCTTTTTTTCCGCACATCTCCATCCGTGTAGTCAGAAAAATCTGGAGGCACATGGAGCAGTGACGTGCCATATGAACCCGCCGCACAGAAGGGCATGGCTGCTAAAATGACGTACCGTAATTTCCACACTATAAACTGCCACTTTTTTCAAACACTTTGAGCCTTGCTGCTTATACAATGACGCAGCTAATTTATGGATTTTTACGGATTATCGGGCTTCATGCCGCCAGATTCTACTTCCTCGTGTACATACATGCTGTTTTGAGCTTCTGCTTGTACAGAACTAGTCCTAAAAGTGATATTTCTGCTCTTTGTGACCTTGTCTTGTGCTGCTTTTCGTGGTCCAGGACTCCAGTAGCTGACAGCCGTGAGTGATACATTCAAGTGCTTCAAGTAATGCCGGTCTGTTGCATTCCATGGCTGAGAAGTCTTTCTCCTCAGAATCACTATCAGCAAATAACCAATATTGAATACATCTTTGCATTGGTTCAGATATGTGTTTTTAAATTACAACAACATATTTGGTATTTGGTTCGTTCAGTATCAACTGGTCCTACAGTTTGTCATCATCACCTTTCCCTCTGAAGAGAGGACACCAGTCTTCAGGGGACACTTAGACTTGGATTTTAGGGCGTAACTACATTAGAGGTTTTACTGTATATATATATATATGTACTTTTTTTTTCTTTTTACATTTTTGCGGCTTATATTCAGGTGCACTCAATAGTGCGGAAAATACAGTGATTTTGCCGCATGGAGCCGAGCGGAGGTCTTTCCCTCAGCCTCGCAGTATTTCCATTATGGCTGATCAGGAAACAATAATCATGCAACAAAACACAATCATATTTTGGGGTTTCAGATATTTTTACATGGATGGTGAAAAGGACACACAAGGCTACATGTGATGACAAAACCAGGTTTTTGTGTCACAGTTCACGTTCCAGGTGAAGCAGACCCATTTTATTAGACAGACCAGGTCCTGGATTCATCACAAATCCTTCCACTGTTAACTATATACCAATTGATGTAAAATAGACATAGACAGACAAATATCTACTACAGATACAAAAGGTTATGCTCTACTGAAATTGCATTTTCCTCATATATTATTTGGAATAAAAAGAACAGTGTCATCTGTTCATGTCAATTTCACGGGTTAATTTATGATCAATGCCAATATAAATGTGCTGTGTCCACTTACTTATTTCTTTCGAGTGACAACTCTGAATGGTATACAGAGTGTCGACCCTTCAGCTGTACTGGACCTTTGATGGTATTTTATACGGGCAGAGTTGTGGATATAGAACACTTTTATCTCTGTGCTTTTATGAGCATCTGACATCAGTTAAACCTGGGAAGTGGTATGGAGTCACATTCTGTGATGATTAGAAAAAGGAAGACAGGGCCTATTAACCATGGTCTTTTTATTACCATAATTTCCAGACTATAAGCCTTTACTTTTTTCAAATGCTTTCAACCTTTTCAATGGCTTATACAATGATGCGGCTAATATATGAATTTTTATAGGTTATCAGGCTTCATGTCACCAGATTCTATTTTCTCATGTAGATACAAGCTGTTTTGAGCTTCTGCTTCTCAAAAACTTGCCCTAAAAGTGAGATTTCTGCTCTTGGTGACCTCGTCTTGTGCGGATTTCCGTAGTCCAGAATTCGAGCAGCTGACAGCCGTGGTGCGTCACGTAGCGCTGCTCTATTGCACTCCATAGCTGAAAAATCTTCCTCCTCAGAATCACAATCAGCAAATAACTGATAAAATACCTTATCAACAGAGATAAACCTGTCTGTGATTGTGTATCTGTCTAAGTCTGTCTGTCTCTCTGTCTGTTTGATTGTCAGCGGGTTTCCCTGCTGCAGGCGGAGAATGTGTACTACACAGCGCTGTCTGCAGGAATTTCCAGCAATATAAAAGACAGATTTGCGGTAATTGATGAAAATATGAGCAATCTTGTGTTCCCACAGTGAAATTCCCATCGTTACAACGTGGACACCTGCAGCTTATAGTGAGGAGTGGTTTATATATGGATAGTTTTTTTTTCTTCTTAAATTAGGTCAGTGTGGCTTATAGACAGGTGCCTAATAGTCTGGAAATTATGGTAGTTATCTTAGTCTTCACTTTACATTCACCAGTGCAGGTATTCTTTGTTTGGACAGTTTTTTCCATGACTGTGTTTTTAAAACTGCAAATATCACTCTCCGAACTTTGTCCATGAACCATTTATACTGATCAACAAACACAAAAGACACAAAATAAATCATTGTGTGTCTCAATTATTTAGCAGCTATTTACCAAACAGTATCTGTCCACCCAGGGTGCAGTTATTGTTTCAGTCACTTCCCAAATTGTATATGATTTTCAGCATACTCTTTCTTACATTAGAGATGAAGACAGCAGCAATGTTGTGCTGTATTGACAGAAAACACTTGTATTGAAATGCATCTTCAAAGATCTAAACACTGAAGTAGATGACATTGGAAAGTAACCACTGATCAGACTGAATTGGAGTTAGTGAAAGAAAAAAAAGGTGCAGGAGGGTTTTCTTGCAGCACACTTCATTCTTAATATGTATGATCCCATTTTCTTAGGATATTCAAAAATTTACCAAATAAAAGGATGGGACATTATTTTCTATGAAATTTAGCCAAACACACTCTACTATTAGACTATGAAACAAAACTCAGAATTTGATCAGAGTAAATACGAAGTCATAGTTTAGTTTGTGGAGTAGATGAGAGCTACATCCTGGAGAAGAGTGACACAGTGTGGTGAAAAGTGGTATCCGGCCTTCCTCACAACTGACAGGTAAACTGCCTCACAGCACATTCTTGCAGTTTGAATCTGGTCAAGGAGTTTGCATGTTTTCCCTGTGTGTGGGTCTATTTCCTCCAGGTCTACCGGTTTCCTCCCACAAACCAAAAACATGATGTGAGGTTGAATACTGACACTAAATGTTCCCAAGGTGAGTATGTGTTCATGTGAGTGTATGCGCTGTTCTATTTCTGTGTGTTTGTGCTGTGATTGAGACCTGTCCAGCTGAATAATGCATTCTCCTCTTCACTATAAATAAATGAGCTATTCTTTAACATGTCAGCAATACATTGTGAATATCTTACCTATTCCTCACTTTATTTTTGGATGTGTCTGAATCAGCTGCAACATCACATATTGTCTTCACAGTATAAAATGAAAGTCATGTTTTTGACCTTGGCTGGAACAATAGGTGATGTCTTACTTATCACCTATAAGGTGGAGAAGAAACCGGTTCTTCTCTGGATGTACTTCATGAAGTCCTCACCTGAAAAGATTTTCCTACAGTCTAGAAGGAATTCCAAAGAGGCTTGTTGGCCCTGTGGCCTTCACTCTGCGCTCCATCTCCTCCAAACATCTGGATGTGCTCAGGTCAGGTGACTGTGGAGTCAGGTAATTTGTATATATTTACAGTATATCAGTTATATAATAATAATGACAATGATGATGATGATGATAACAACAACAACAATAATAATAATAATTTATGGAGAAGCCCATTTGAACAGGTGAGCTTAGAAGAATGTTTTGAAGTTTTGGAATGAGTCTGTGTTCCTGATGGGCTGTGGGAGTGAGTTTCAGAGGGCGGCGGCGGCAGCAGCAGTAGAGGCTCAGTCCCCCAAGGTCCAGTGCTTAGTGGGGGTTATGGGTGTCAGGAGGTCAGTGTCAGCAGAGCGAAGATGGCGGGTGGGACCATAGACATTATATAGGTAGACGCCTCATTGAGTGGCGCTGCCTACTGGAGCCAAGGTTGCAGCATGACACCATCTTGGATGGGGCATCCTGTGTGTCCAGTGCATGCATTTCTACTGAGGAAGGTGAAATCGCCTGTAATAATCATCACTCCCCAAATTTTCACACATATAAAATGTGATCGTTAGTGCTGAGATACTTTGAAATGTGCTTTTTCACAAAGACTGACATATGATATGGCATATTAATGAATGTACAAAATTAAGAAACAGATTAACTGATCATTTGTAGTTGTTTCTCTCACTCTCCCTTACATGTATAAATACCAATAACATGATTTCATATTTTTATTTTGTTGGGCTGAGTATAATTATGTTTTTGTTACTATTTCAGGCACAAGCATTAATGCACACATGCACACAAAGAGACACACACCAAACATCTCATAAAACCTGTTGGCATTAGTATTAAACTTTTTTTTTTTTCCTCAGTCGTGTTAAAATTAAATTTAACTAAAACAAATCAATTTGAGAAAGGTTTTTTTTTCTGTACGGCCAACCCATTGTGTGTGGGCCCACAGTCCACCACTGCTTTCAAACGTGTGTGTTTGTGTATGTCAGCCAAAGGGGTTGTGTATACGTAAGTTAACATAACTATCTATCAATACATAACATGTAAAAAATTTGTCTGTGAGTTTGTATAAAAAGAGTTGCGAAAACAAGGAGATTTTAATCAGAGCTGATTCATGATGCTCACAGCTTTATGCAACATATCAAACACTCACATCATCAGACAGGTTCATTTTCAGTTAAAGACCAAAAAAAGGTCCACTGGTTGGCTCTCTTCAGCTTCCTTTAAGTAATTGTGAACAAAGCACGGACAACGTTGTTCGTTCTGTGTTGACTCCCATTGACTCTGGTGCTACTGGAGAGCCAGGTACCCCATCCAATATGGCGGTGATGCTGCATCACTCTCCAGGACGGAACAAGGTGTCTATCCTTTACAATGTCTATGGGTGGGACGATGATGTTGCAGGAGGTCGGGAGGCCGGGAGGGGCCAAGTTATGGAGGGACTTGTAGGTGAGGAGGAGGAGTATGTACTGAATTCCTATTGAACAGGGAGCCAGTGGAGCTGTTGGAGGATGAGGGTGATGTGTTCTCAGGGCCGGGTGTGAGTAAGGAGGTGGGCAGCAGAGTTCTGGATGTGTTATAGTTTTAGTAAATGAATGGTGGAGAGTCCATGAAGAAGGCTTTTGCAAAAATAGAGTCTGGAGGTGATGACAGCGAGGATGAGTATTTCAGCTGTGATCTGAAAGTAGGAAGGACGGAGGCAGGCGATATCACAGAGGTGGAAGAAGGATGTTTTAGGTATATGGCTAATGTGTGTTTGAAATGAGAGTGTGGAGTCCATTTTGATGCTGAGATTGCATATGGAAGGGGACGGGTGACTTTGTGGCCATCAATGAGGAGGGTCATGTTCTGTACAAAGGGAAGACGGGATTTGGCACCGGTGAAGAGGAGTACTGTTTCATTATAGACCTCGGCTGTAAGGTAAGGCCCCCACAGGAGGCCTGACATGGAGTTCCAGGACCCTATTATTTTTGCTATGTTTCTTAGTTCTTAGTCTTAGTTGTTTCTTGTTTGTTTATTTCAGCACGACAGGACTCAAACCCAAATTTGAACACCCCCTAAACATGCTTAAAAGCTCACCAAATTTGGCACGCTCATCAGGACAGGTGCATAATTTCAGAAAATGTAAAAATTAATCCCCAGAGTGCCAAATGTGCTCTCTTGCGCCACCGAGAAACACTAAAACAGCCACCACGGCCCGTAGGAAAGTTGCAGGGAGATCAAACCGAAACTCATATGTTCGTCTCATCAAGACCTACAAATCACGCACTGATACCCCTGACCTAAATCCAACAGGAAGTCTGCGATTTAACTTTCAAAATATGATTTTCACCAAAAAAAGGCTTTCACGGAAACGTTATCTTCTCTGAGGATGAATATATTACCGGCTTCAAAACACAATGAAATAACAGAGGAGACCCTCCTGCTCAAATATTCAGAACACCTTTTTAAATTATCGTGCGGTTTTATTGGATGTCAAAAGTCATAACACCAAATTTCCCGGTCTGCCTCCTCTCATTCAAAAGATTGGGGAAATGGAAATTTCGCCTGAAAAAAAGCAGTGATCGAAAACCTTGAACAAGCACCGACTACAGTTAAACAGTGACTCTGTCGACAAAGCGAGCAGACCAGCAGTGCGACAAGAACCTGCGGAACAAGACGATGTAACACATGACCGTTTTGACGAGTGGGAGCAATGCTATTAAATTATTTGTTATCGCGATTCCAAGCGAAATTTAACATGGAGTCCGATGGAGCAAAATCGTGTGTCTGCGTCAAACTGAGCCTCCTGGTGTCTGTAGTTTACGTCTGACTGCTTCAAAACCCACACAGACTGAAAGACAACAAATATTCCTCTCAAAATATGATAATTTTATGAAAAACTTTGCCCGAAAACTGTGGATTCTGCGGAGTTGTTTCTAAGATATGTCGATAATATCGGTCCTCTCCCCCACAATGACACAGGTGCAGTGCAGTGTCACTGTGACGTGCTCCGTCTCCATGGAAACAGACACAGACGCTGCTGCACTTAATCTACCTAGCAACACATACTGATCCTTTAATAATTCTAAAGGCCAATTTATATTCCATAAGAAGTTCGGCCAGAAGTTCGGCAGTGATGTCAGCCAACTGCTGAAAAAAGCATTTGTTCGGCAGGACTGTTCGTACTCCCGGGAGAAGCCGCCAAACTGGCAGGCCACGCCCCCTCACAGCAGCCACTCGTCTGTGAAGTGGAGTTTTAACTTTTCATCTGCGCAGTTTATTTCTGGCATCCAATGTTTTCAGAAATACATTTCTCTTAACTGTTTTATTAATGGATTAGAAAGTTTTTGTCCGAGCCGCCATGTTGTCCTGTAGTACTGCAGGAACTGACGGCGAGTGATGATTGATGCATTCAAGTACTTGTTTACATGTGGGAAGCTTGACTTCCATGTAAACAAGTACTTGAATGCATCACTCATCAGAAGCCTGACTTCCCACATGTAAACGAGCTGCGGGGCTCATACAGTAGCGACGTTACACGATTAATGTGATTAGAATATAAATGATAGTCATTAGTGAGCTGAAACTCACTTCAGATAGCTCGTACGCTGCGCCTGCGAGCTGGAACCGAAGTTTCCGCAGCGTGAGTTCGGACAGGAGAGTCTGCATTGCGAACCAATTTTGTTCGGCCAGAAGGAGCTGGCAGAAGGAAGCGATGTCATATTGTTCGGCCCACTCACTTCTGGCCAAATTTCGTATGGAGTATGAATTGGCCTTAAGTCTTTGTTTATGAAAAATTGCAATGTTGACTTCCTAATGAATATTAAGTGTTTAGCTATGCCCCAAACTCCTTCAACTTAAAAGTCTTTCTAAATGGATATTAAGTGTCTATCTACGCTTGGCGGGAGCTGGCTTTCAAAATAATAGGTCCAAATATTTTCAAAATAATAGTCTTTTTCTTGAAAACTATACATATAACCTTAAAATGAGCTTTGAGCTTAGTTGGCTTTAGAAATAAAAGCCCCCCCCCCATATTTTTCAAAATAAAAATCCTTTTTTTTGTTAAAACCATCAAAATTGATATTTTATCAATATCTAAATGTGCCAGAGGCCATGATTAGGCCAGAAGCCATGATTAGGCCGACCCGTTGGGCCAGTGCACTAGTTCCCAGCTAACGCTTTTTGCTGCTTAAATTGCTGTTATGTTTGATAAAGTTATAGTCCATCCAGGTTTTGATGTCTGAGAGGCAGTTATTGATGGTGGAGAGGATGACTGGGTGATGGATTTGATGGAGATGTAAAGTTGCGTATATGTAGAAAAGATATCATTTTATGTACACGCACACACACACACACACACACACACACACACACACACACACGCACACACACACGCACGCGCGCGCACACACACGTGCACACACACACTCTCTCTCTGTCAGGGTTACAGTATATCGGCCGCTCTCGTGCCCCGCCGCTCTGCTGTAATGTAATATACAAGGAGAGCCCCTGCACCTCAGACTGAGAAACCCCATCGACGAGACAAAACTCGAGGCGTGAACGTGGCAGCCATTTTACATCATCACAGTGAATGAGTGGAGCCGGACCAGTGCCGGGACTTTTACACTTTTTCTGTCTTTTAAATATCATATACCTAAGTAATCCGCACCATACACGTTGGTGTGCCAGCGGCAGGTAGGGCGAATGCTCGTGACGGGCCGGTGATTGTTGGTTGTTAGCTGGGTTAGCGCGCGAGTCGCGGGGCTGTTTGAAACAATGTGAAACTGCTTGTTCTCACCGGCTTTTTGAAATGGACTCTTCCTCTGTTGCGGCGACACGAGGACCGAACACGACCCGCAGGATCCACCGCTGGCTCTCGAAGTCTCGGTAGATAGGACTGAAGATGAGAACTTGTGCTTTGTCATTACGTGAAGTCAGTAGCGACATATGACGTTGTAACAATGGCCTGACAGACCGGGGAGCAGCGTGCTAGCTGCGGTTAGCCGTTCTGACAGATGCTCATTGTCACTGAATGCTAACAGCACTAGCGGCCAGTCGCGGCTTCACGCTCTCAGAGGGCGCAGAACACGCGTACTATTGTACCGATAAACGATTCGTCCAGCCGTGGATCCTACATGTAGCTCCAGTGGGGGAACGGGCTTCCTGACGCTTTATGTTATTGTCTTGATGAAGGTCTGTTTAGCCCGTTAGCTCCGCAG
>OMNM01043879.1:8237-22777 GCA_900302745.1 Parablennius parvicornis
GCTGCACTAATTACTTATTATTGACACAAAAGTTATGAGTGCACTGAAATTTTGCAAGACCTAAACACATGCAATCTGCATTATGTTGCGTAATTATCATAGATGATACAAAGCATAAAAACACAAAAACAAACATTTATTACATTATTACACATTGTACCGTTATTACACAATGTGATGCAACAGGGTCTTTCTCCTCTCTGGTGCACCTCTGAAGGGTGCTGCGTATGACCTTTGTAGTTTAGTCCTTCAGCATCTCGCTTGTAGGGAAAAGTTTTTTTTTTTTTTTTTTTAGGACTTTCAAACCAGTCTTGCTCTGCAGTGTGAAGAGGGATCCTGCGTAGGTGATGATGTTCATGTGGCTAGAATATGTAGACAAAACAGTGGATAACATCACTGTCTGCTACTGCACTGTTGTATCCCGTTCCAGCCTGCCTGGTAATGGAGTCTCCAATCAAAAGACTGTCTTGATGTGTTTAGTCTTGTTGGTTTCGTCTTGATTTTGGGGCTATTTCTGTTTTTGCTGTTTGCAGTGTCCCTGAGTCCTGACTGGTCCAAGTTATCACACATTTCACTCAGAACCAGGAGATCATACTTGTTCTGCGGTGGATTTTTTAGCTGGAGGAGTGTTCAGTTGTTTTCTTACTTGATCAGCATCAGACCAGCTGCGGGCTGGAGTCGATGCCTTAAGCTCTAACTCTGATGCTGTTCCAGTAAGGAACGTTGTTGGAAATGTTGGACTTTGGAGCCTCAGCAGCTATTTCAGTCAATTCAGGACATATACATTGAATTTTTGTAGCCAGGTCCACGGTGGGACACTCAGAATCAGACGTATCCCCACACAGAACAATTTGTGACTGTTCCTTTACATTTGCTCCATCTACACTGAATTTTTTTAAAGAAAATAATAAAAGAAATTGGTTTTATAACTTAATGTGAATAATCCACTTCGTTAAACCTGAACAATTTTAACTTTATGTGTAATACGTTTGGATGTAGAAACTACTTTTTGAAGTTGTCTCATATATAAATTTAAAGTTGACATAATTTAATGTATTTAAAATTGAATGAAAAATAAAAAAGCTTTTAATACATTTTGATTTTTACTGAGAACACATTACTATCTTAACACATTCTTATTTATTGTTCAATAAAACATTTGTCTTACAAATCCCCGCAACTTCCCTGTGATCTTGAGCAACTGTCACAAGGCTGATTTTCAAATAAATTTTGCCACTTGAAAAAATAACAGCTTTGACTTTGCCTCCACTGAATAAGCTGATACCTTAGTTTCATATGTACATTTCCTCTTTCTCATTATACCAACATCCAGCAGGTTATTGTGGTGCATTTCCTGTACTGACACATCACAGTGAGCACACTGGAAAAGCCACACTTACACTTCTCTACTTGTCTTAAATATGTACTTAATACTGTGACTGCTGCAAAACACGGGGTGTTTTGGTGGGAATGTCCCACCACGGTTGCATCGTAACAGAGGGATGAGCTTGAATCAGAAACTGGGTCAAGCCATACAAAAGGACTGGCTGTGGGAAAGAAAAAAAAGAGGAAATCTGCAGTGTTTCTGTTCTGACAAATTGAAGATGAGCAGTGAAAAGTGGAACTTCAAAGGAAATTTCTCATTATCCTTTTTTTGACTTTAAGTAGCATGGTTTTTTTGTTGTTGGTTTTTTGTGTGGTCTTTTTTAGCTATATAAGCGCATCAGTTTTCCACTCTTGCATAAAAATCATCTTGCTAAATCATCTGCTTCATAGTATTGTTTTCACTTGTGCTGAGTCACAATTGCACTGCTGTGTTGTTAAGCCACTTGGGGGCACTCGCTGAATTACCAGTCAAATTGTACCCCCAGGATTTTTTTGAAGGGTATTTAAAGGACTGTTTTTTTTTTGTCTAATTGAAAATAAAAAACAAGGGCTGCATCTAAAACAGTATTGGTTATCGGGTCAGATACTACACAGCATACATGCAACAGATCCCCGATACAACCTGGCAAGTATTTTGTGACATCATGCGCCAGCAACGTCTCCTGCAGGTACGCAAGAGCACAAGCAATTGTTTAGAGATTCTTTAATATTAATTAGAATGACAAAAGTATGACAGACTGCAATTATGTTTTGCTAAAATATCAGTAGGAGATGAAAAATAGTTCATGCAACACCAGTAACTTAATAACCAGAGACATTTGGACCAGTAATGTGGTCTGTAATGCACGCCTGTTAAAAGGTCTTTCACAGTAACCATCATATGAATGATGTTAACTTTAAGTTTGTGTTGATCTACAGATGCAAGATGGAAAAGTGCAAATATGACCCGGAGTAATTAAAATGTTGTTTTTCAAACACTGAGGTTAAAAAGGGACAGGAAACGCCAGCATGTGGTCTGTAGTGAGGTGTGAGAGAATGAAACATTAAAGCTGAAATGCCATTCAGAAACTGAACATGATCTGAGAGTAGCTCTATCAACTGTCTCGGTTGACTCTGAAACTTTATCAAGAGGAGAGCATGTCCCCAGCTGTCTCATTCACTTCCACAAATGACATGGTTTGGCAAAAACTTTATTTTGAGCAGTGTTGATATTAATTTTCAAATTTGTACACGCGGTTGTCATGGTCCTCTCTTTCTTATTAATTTATTCTGCAAGGCATGTTACACAGAAAAATATATTTTGTTGGTTTAATTATTTTTTTAAATGTGGGTCAAGACTTTATGACCATGGGAAAATGTGGGTCCCAGGGTGAGATATGTTGAGAACCCCTGGTCTAGAGTCCGCATAGCGCACTGCGCATTTAGATACTACACGCTGTGCTATGCATATTATCGACTGTAAGGCTGTTGCATGTAGTGTCGACACAGACGCTGTGCCAAAGTGATTCCGTCTCATATCGTTTGAGTATGGAGTATGAATTATGCTTTATGGCATTCAATTAGTAATCGTATCAGTACTCGGTATCGGCAAGTAGCTAAAGGTTAATACTCATGTAAATTGACTTTGTTTTCAGAATGCTGCCAATTAAACGGGAAACATTTCTGAACCAAAAACGGAAAAAAACTTTTTCAATGTTGTGTAATCGGGGCATGATACAAGGTGTGCAGTGATGTAGTGGTTTGCACTCTCAACTGAAAATGTCATGGGCTCTATTACCAGTTTCTATTTGCATGTTCTTGCATGTGGGTTTTCTCCAGTTTCCTTCTGCTCTCCCACAACCCGCATTTGATGAGTGCGAATGTGCTGTCAGTGGAAACGTGAAAGACTGTGTGTGCTTGTCCAGCGGTGAACCGCCCACCTGTTCAGATGGAACCTGACGTCAGTATCAGTAAACAGGATCTGCAAACCAAGTAAGTACTGAGTAAACTCATAACATACACAGTACATCTCTTTACTGCTGAAATTTGTAAATAATTTTCAAAGTTGAAGCTAATCCAGAGATGAACAAAATAAAAAGCTTTAGGATGGAAGAACTGGAATAGTATAACAGCATTTGACGTCTTTGATTGCTGCTCATGTATATACAATAGATGCTATATATGCCTGCACAATATATTGTAGTGATATAAATAGGGAGTAAAGTGCAAATGTGTAAGTTTTATTATTGTCTTTCATGTGCATAAAATGTGCAATCTAAAATATGTATCATGCATGAATGTACATTAATCTACAAGCATTTGCAATATATGTATATTTATTTGAATGTAATATAATGTGGGTAAAACCAACATAAGGTTTATAAAAGGCATTTCCTCTATGAACATTTAAAACACGCATACACGCATCCAAACCCTTTTCTACTTAGAAAGCTCTTTAGAGCTCAGCGTGATTACAACACACACTTCAATGGCTTAAATGGCAGCGTTTTCATTGGAACTCATTCCACATTAGGAATCACTTCACACAGCCGATCAATCCCAGCCATGATCTCAAACCTCTGATTCTAATTTATTTCGAGTGTCTGTGATCACTATTAAGTGTTGTGTGTGTGTCTGTTCTCTCATGCAGTTTAGATATGATACTGTATGTACTTCTTTACTAAAACCACTGTTTTGGACACCATTTGAAAAATAATCATACTAAAATATGTGTGTCCACACAAGCCAATAATAGCCACCTTCTACAGGAATGCATGTGTGCATCTTTAGTATGACAAACAAAAGTAGAATAAAGAACTATTTGTGAAAAATTACACGGTAATATCCCGTTCATTAGGAAACACACAGATTAACTCTGTAAATAAGTCACCACTTGTATTCTCTCAAGGAGACAAGGAGTGTGTGTGTCTTCTGCTGATGCTTACATAAGCATAAAAGCACAATCTACTTACACACTTATGTGACTGTTTTGTGGGCGTCACAAGCCGAGGAATGGTATAAAGCTCAATGTCAGACTTGGACAGACAGCAGAATCACAGAAAACACACTCCAGCTACAGGAAAATTAGCTACAGCCATGGAAACCATCACACACCACAACAGAAACACCCCAGGTAAGCTGTGGATTTTACCTGCTTTGCAGAGTTCAGTTATTCAGTTGAACTAAAATGATCACGTGATTTACACCTAATTTGTTTTATTACCACAGAACTCCAAAAATCCAAGTCCTGCAAGAAAATCCGCCAGTTCACCGATGTGCATGGACTGCCTTGCATTGAGAAGCTTGTGACCTCAGTGGAGGAGAGCCCCGAGCCCATCAGCACCAGAATCACTGGAACCATCCCACGATGGGTCAATGGGAACTTCCTGAGAAATGGACCAGGGAAGTTTGAGATAGGAAACCAAAAGTGAGTAGTTGGCGATTGATTTAGACAAAATAGTTTTTTGCAGGACAAATAAAGTGGAGATGTTAATGAAACCCAAAGATTTTCAACGAGCACGATGAATAAGGTCTTTACAACTCTGACCTATTTACTCCCTCCGTTTCCCAACAGGTTTAATCACTGGTTTGATGGTATGGCTCTGCTGCATCAGTTCAAAATATCTGATGGACAGGTGACGTACAAGAGCCGCTTCTTGTCCAGTGACAGCTATAAGTCCAACAAGGAGCACAACCGCATCACTGTGTCTGAGTTTGGGACTGTCACCCTGCCGGACCCCTGCAAAAACTTCTTCCAGCGCTTCTTGTCCAGATTTGAATTACCAAGTGAGTATTGGAGCTTCAAAGATGCACGAATAATATGTTAGGGTTAAAAACCGGTCAGTCCTTTCCCATGTCAGTAAGCTGTTTCTTCTTCCCCAGAGCCCACAGACAATGCAAATGTCAGCTTTGTGACCTACAAAGGTGATTACTATGTCAGCACGGAAACCAACGTCATGCACAAGGTGGACCCTGACACTCTCGAGGCAACCCAAAAGGTCTTCCTAGTTTATCGCTTTGTAATTGCTTTATTGACACATCATAATGAAATTCAAATCATAAAAACGACTTTTAGGAATTTATAGGCTACTGTTGTCAGTAGCAGCTGAATAAAACTATAAAACAGGAAATAAAGTGTCATAACCATGTCTGTCTGACTGATTTGTTAATGTCAGGTGGACTGGACCAAGTTTGTTGTTGTAAACGGAGCCACCGCACACCCTCACACTGAGAGCGATGGAACTACGTACAACATGGGGAATTCCTACCAACCTAAAGGTATGCTGTATTCACACAACGTGGGCTGTGTTATACAAAATTCCTGTATCCATTATAGAAAAGATCTGATACTTCTTATATTTCTAA
Source organism: Parablennius parvicornis (assembly GCA_900302745.1). Classification (NCBI taxonomy): domain Eukaryota; kingdom Metazoa; phylum Chordata; class Actinopteri; order Blenniiformes; family Blenniidae; genus Parablennius; species Parablennius parvicornis. Next base: position 13,968 of record OMNM01043879.1, read on the forward strand.
TAACTATTAGAGAAGAAGCCCATGACCTATGTCCCACATTGCGGAGTATCATCGTTGTTGACCTTAACAGATACAGAAACAAGTGGTATCGCTCCTCTGTGTCAGAACGTGCTTTGAAGCAGATTCGTTATGACTAATGGGACTGAGTTTGGAGGTTACCAGACCGATTGGCTCAGCACAATTTACGCCCAGGCCAAGAGATAGTAAAAAGTTGTTGTGCTAGTATTGAGCCTTGAGGAAGAAATATTGAAAACAGGTGTGCACGTGGAACACTATTAAAGAGGGAAACGGGAAACTCTCGGCATCCCTGCCTGCCTAACTCGCTTTGCGTGTGTTTGATGTCTGTGTGTGTAGAACTGTGAGATCTCTACTGTTTGTTAAAATAAAGTCCATTGCATCTGTTCCGAGTCCAAGTTTTCATTCATCACCTTCTGAACCTGAGCATCATGGAGAAACACCTGGAATTTCCACAACAGGTTGTATTTGTGTATGCTGGGATCATCTAACCATACCTGTACTGACAGGAGCCTCCTACAACATCATCAGAGTGCCTCCGACCAAACAGACCGGAACAGACGGAGAGTCCTTGGAAGGTGCAACAGTGCTGTGCTCCATTCCTTCAGTGGACAAGACTAAACCCTCCTACTACCACAGTTTCGGTGAGCTTTCTATCGGTCAATTTCAAATCTATTCGTAAAAATTTCTTCTATACAGATTCAACAACTTCAGGTAATTTGATGTGAGTGATTCTGACAAAATATTGTTTCCTAAGTAATGCGACAAAGGTTGGTGTTTGATGGATCAGTCACATTCTGTCACAGTAGAGTTTAGCTGAGAAACTGATAAATTCCACTAATAACAAATCTAAGTTGGCAATGTTTAGCTGTTCTGTTAAATCTACCGCTCGTAAGCCCGAAGTGTCTAGAATCTTAAGAAGGATTTCCAAATTGTGCAGATATTCAGTCACAGTATAAGAAATAGAACAATGCTACAGGGAAATCAAACTGGTTGAGTATTAAATTTTTGACATAGAAAGCAGATGAGGAAGGAGTAGAAGGTCACCGTCTGATTCCCGATGAAAACGTAATCTAGATTCCAAGTGAATCTTTAGATTTTCTAAAACTAACAATGTCTTCTAATGTCTTACAGCAATGTCCAAGAACTTCGTGGTGTTCATAGAGCAGCCCATGAAGATGGACCTGTTGAAGATTGTGACAGGAAAGCTGACAGGGAAAAGCATCTGTGATGGTTTCTCCTGGGACCCGACAATGGGCACCACCTTCCACCTGATTGACAAAAAAACTGGAATGGTACGCCATGAACCAAAACCTACAACAGTCTTCAGTAGTGTGTGTATATATACAGTATATCACAGATATTAAATTCCTTTCTCTATATTTCAGGTGAACCCCATGAAGTATCTTGCCAAGCCCCTTCTGACCCTTCATCAGATCAACGCCTATGAAGAGAACGGCTTCTTGATCATTGACATGTGCGCCTCAGACGATGGCCAAGCCATCGACAACTACAATGTCCAGAACCTGCGGAAGTCTGGAGACGCTCTTGATGAGGTCAGCAAGTTAAAGTAAAGCTTTCTCAGAATCTGGAGGGTAACTTGTTGTCTGTTCAGATCTAGAACACTTCGCTGGTTGAACCTGAAAAAAAACATGTATTTATCCTCAGGTGTATAACACCATGTGTAGAGTCTTCCCCCGACGTTTTGTTCTGCCTCTCAAAGTGGACCAACATGCACCCTACAACCAGAACTTAATTGGCGGGGTCAAAACTACAGCTACCTCCGTCAGAGTTGAAAAAAACAAGGTGAGCAAGTTGGATGTAACATATAAAAACAAATGGAAAAAAAAAACCCAAATGGAATTATAGTTGTAGGGTACTACATTGTGAACGGACACATTAATATTCACTTTAGAGGGTGAATTGCCAAAAAGAAGATACATTGAATGATATCAAAATGAGAGTTGAATACTTTTGACAACACCAAGATAAACATCTATATTTGCACTTTATTACACTTTGCAGAGTTATAATAAAATGGGACTTGGGATTGTGTTACTGAAACTTATCAGGTGGACATGAAAGATCACTCCTGCTTCTCGTTGAATGTGCAGGTGTTCTGTACCCACGAGGACCTTCATGGGGAGGATCTCCATCAGTATGGGGGTCTGGAGTTCCCTCAGATCAACTATGGTGCATACAACACCCACCCATATCGCTATTTCTATGGCTGTGGCTTTAGACACCTTGTTGGAGACTCCCTGATCAAGATGGATCTCCATGACAAACACATGAAGGTAATCTGCCATGCTGCGGGTCATAACAAGAGAGTGAGGATCCATTTACAAAACAGTGATTCCAAGCAAAAAAGAAACATTTTGTTGTGTTCTGGGTTGTTTGTTCACATTACAACAGAGCTCGAAACCACTGAAAACCCAGCATTTTGAGAAAGCTCTCAAGGTGGAACTTTTCGAAAACACTTAGACTCTAATGTGGCATAGACAGCGGGATTTACTAAAAGATTTACAGGAAACACTCAGACTCTGTACAATGGTTAATGTTTATAGTGTATTGTTCTCTGCGTGCACGTGTAGTTTCATTGCAAAAACAAACAGTACCCTCTAGTGGCCTCCATGTTAACCACATTTTCACTGTTTCTGTGGAGTAAAAAGAGTATCGATCTACCTTTTGGTCTTTGATTACAACAAATCCAGCATTAACAAATGCAAACTCATAATTAGTGATATCTCTTTGTACTTTGTACTGTTACAGATATTTGTGTAATATAATGAATGTGACTCTTTTGCCTCAGGTGTGGCAACATCCTGGTCTCTATCCCTCTGAACCGGTCTTCGTTCCTTCCCCTGATGCTGAACTTGAGGACGACGGAGTTGTGATGTCTGTAGTTGTCACTCCCAATGAGGTCAGTCAAATAACAGACTAAGACGGAAGTCTGAGATGAAGTCTCATTCAGAAGAATCACATTTTATTGCTAAAATTCATCATCCATCAACTGGATTATACTTTAAATCCTATGAAGTTTTAAAACACTTAAGCAGCTGTACCTTAATTTTTTTTCCCCTCTCTCTATTCAGGACAAGAGTACTTTCCTCCTGGTTTTAGACGCGAGGACTTTTGAGGAGTTGGGCAGGGCTGAGGTTCCAGTCAACATCCCTTATGGCTTCCACGGTACATTTGATGCCAAAGTATCAAAAAACTTCTGACCTCACATAAACGTGTGATATTGTGTAATAAAGTCAACACCATGTAGATATGATCTCTTATGCACCTTTTGAGGTAACCCACATGCTAATTTCAAGGTTAATCAGTTTATATTTCTTGACTCCAAGCATATGTGTTCTTATTTTCTGTTATGCTGCTGTTGTGTTTGAAACTTTGAAAGTTGTTGTAAATAAGTAATTTTTCTACATTTTACGTTCTATATAGGCTATCAGTTACTGCAATTTTCCACTTTAAAATGTGTGATGTGCTTGACTGAAGGAGGAATTGTTCAGTGCAAAATAAATCGTCTGTTAGATCTACTATTCCAAATGCACCTTGTGCTACTGCAACAAGAGTAACCAAACTTCAGAAAGTTTTTTTATTTTTTTTTTATTACATGCTGTCCTGTCAGAAGGACAAATAATCAATGATAAATATTGACATTCAAACATATTGCTACTGAGAAACTCCTATTGATGTAAGAATAACTGACAGAGTGTATTAAAATGTATGTAATGTCTGCAGGAAACACTGCAGATAACTTTGAGACAATAAAGTTGCATCTAAAATTTAAATGGGTTGTTTTCTGACTATGTAGAGACCTACATTACTTTGTGATTGACCAGCTAGGCCAAAGTGCCTCCTTCAGGGCAATTTCAGTGCTATCTGACTGTCAACTATATAGCTGCACAACATTCTCTGATCTTGACAGCATAACCAACCGTTTAAGGCCATAAACTGTGAACATGATGAACCACTTGCAGCACTCACAACCGAGAGCCTCGGTCTAAGATAGATTCTCCAAAGATCATGTGGCAGTAGACGGAAGAGAAAGAAATGCAATGGTTGAAAAAGACAGGGAGCAGCCTTTCAGTGATGTTGAAGGATCAGCAGAGGTTGAGCGATCACATTGCTGCCCTGCATGACACTTACTGGCATGAGTGAGAGATTTAGTGAATGCAAGATATCAATTGGTGCAATCTGTTATCTCCTGACAGCTGAAAAACTTGTTGTAAAGCATATGATCGACTTCTTAAAGGTTTTGGAACTACATGTACATTCTATATGTATGTTTTCTAATTCAGTATCTTTCGAGATCTACTTTTATATGTCTATGCTGTGTCTATGGATCTCCTGTATGGATGTGGGTGCACTGGTCTGGATCTTCTCTACGTTGATGCTACATCTATGATCTCTTTCTGATGGCTTTTTACTTCTATGTGTCTATGAACTACTTATATGCGTTGCCTGATCTACATTTGTGTGTCTATGACATATCAAAATCCTACATTTAAATTTCTATCTTCTATCTGTTTTCTACCTCTGTCGGTCTATGCATCTATTTTATGTTTGTCGTGGTTGTCTGGGTCTACTTCCGTAGGTCTATACTTCTACTTTGTGTTTTTCTATTTCTACATATGTAAGTCTATGATATCGTCTTTTCTGGAACTACATGTGTATTTCTATGTGACCAAAGTGTGTCGCTGAGAGTTGGACTCGATGTTTCAGTGTTTTACAGCTTAAACTGTTGGATTTGTGGACTTTCTGCGTGTTTGCGCGACCCAAGACACCTTGACAGAGTCGGCGTTTGTCTGCTTGATCGCAGCGAAGACAGCCCCTGGGATCGGCCGGGAGGTCGGTAGGTACTTTCCGGGGTTTTGGGTGAGGACGTCCTCGCAGGTTTCGGTCCCGAGGTGTGTCCTCTGGATCCGGGGGTCGCTGGGGTTCCGTGGGTTAGTCGGTACTCTCCGGGGTTTGTCCTTGTTCCTCTGCTGGGGATGGAGCTCAGGCGGTGGCGCTACGCACTGTCAAATTCTCCGCTAGCGAACTTCAGTAAAACAGTCACATTTTATCAGTTGTATCTTTTTATCAATCCTCTGGGGGGTTATAGTGGATCGGGATGTGTTTAACGCAACGCACATTCACTTTAATGCAACTTTTAAACTGATGTATAGCTTTGTGTATGAAGTTTTAGCACGCATTCCTCGTGAGCTAATGAGCTAATGTTAGCATCACAGAAAGCTGCGGAATCACTAAAGGGAAATAACGTACTAAAACATGTTAAACTACTAACCCCCCCCAGAAAACTACAGATCATAAACTTTTTATTCCATAACCACATTAAGCTACATGCCATAAAGTATTTTCCTTTATAAACACATTAAACTACTGACCATGAAGTCTTTCCACTTTATTACTACATTAAAATACTGACCATAAAATCCTTTTACTTTATAAACACATGATACTACAGACCAAGGCAAGGCAGAGGGAAATTTATTTATAGCGCACCATTCAAACACAATTCCATTTGGTCTTTTCACTTTATAAATACAATAAACTACAGATGTAAAGTGTCTTTACTTTATAACTTTACTAAACTCCAATACATAATGTCTTTACTTCATTAATATGGCATGTGTTAGTAGTTTTTAAAAAGAACCATGTGGGTTAGTTTAGTCTTACAAAACTATATAACTGCAGTTAAGTCTTAAAAAAGATGATGTAGTCAATGGATTTCACTTGTAGCACTTTTCCACCACTTGAGCAGTCCCCAAGCACTTTAGATTGTCAATCACATTCACCCATTCACAAACACATTCATACACCAATGGAGCCGGCTTCCCGGAAGGTGATTGGTCCATCCATTGGGAGTGATTTGTGGTTCAGTGCCTTGCTCCAGGACAAATAGGGAATCAAACTTGTAACTGTCTGATTGAGAGACAACCCACCCAACCACAGTAGTAGTATTTTAGTCTTGAAAAGGACAAAGTGGTAGTAGGTTGAGCTTAAAAAGGACAGTGCAGTGATATTTAGTCTTACAAAAGAATGGAGTTGAAGTAGTTGAGTCCAGATGTGTACATTTACTTCACAAACATTGTGTCTTTACATTTACAGTATGTTTTTATGTCAAACTTCTTTGAAATCTTAATCCCAAAATTGGATATTTGTCCCCCCCAAAAATGACAAAGCTAACCACTTTATGCTCTAAAACAAATCAAGGGTTCTCAATGGTTCCGAAACCAGTATTATAGAAATGGTCTGCAACAATCACTACAGAACCAACAGTTAGCAACAGTTAATGTGTGTGTCGTCTAACCTAAAAACATTCACCTATGGGATCATCCCATTTAAGTCTGTTAGGTGCAGTAAGCGCATGTCTCCACTAGGTGTCCTCCCCCACCATCTCATTCTCATTGCAGCTCCTCGGCTCATTGTGAATTCTTTTTTTCAGGCATGATCTGGAGCAGTTCCAGGTTGTGGCGACCTCATCACTAGCTGCCACCACGGCGGGGGACCTCCGGAGCTGTGTCTGCAGGGTGGTCATCTACCTCCAGAGGGACATGTCTGGGGACAGCTGCCTCCCCACCTCCCCGCCCCCACCGCTGGCCTGTCCCAAGACCAAGATCTGCAGCTACCGAGGCGCGGTGGGCCTGGGGAACAAATATGTCAGGCTGAACGTGGGTGGGACGCTGTTTTACACCACGTTGCAGGTGTTGACCAGACACAACTCCATGCTGAAGGCCATGTTCAGCGGGAAGAAGGAGGTGTTCACTGATAAAGAAGGTGAACTACTGCACCAACACAAACTTCCTCATTGAATGGACAACATTGTTTCTTTGCCAATGTCTCATAAATCCAGCACCAAATGTAAGATGCGTGAATAAAATTAGATTATGTGTACTTTACATACAAATGTCCAGTGAGCAGTAGGTCTCTGGTACTAAAAGAGGCCAGAGGAGAATGAACTGACTGGTTGGAGATGATAGAAAGACAACAGGAAGTCAAAGAACGTCCGGTTCTTTGAAGGTCTGAGGAGTCTCCATTTCCGCCGCCACATTAAAAACATGGCGCTAACACCGTGGGTGCTTGGATCCATCCTGCCTGGTATTAACGGTTCTGCTGCTGTGACGGCCTGGAGGAGATTTTCTTCTTCTTAGTATCAAACTGAGCAGATTGAAACTCCACAGTCTACCTGAGGATGTCCATCCCTTCATTACCACAGTGGAACCATGTGAAACTATTTATATTCCAAATCTTCACTGTGTCCGACGTTCCCTCAGGTTGGATCCTGATCGACCGCAGCGGGAAGCACTTCGGAAGCATCCTGTGTTACCTGCGCGACAGCTCGCTCACCTTACCTCAAGGCCGGCAGGCGGTCCAGGAGCTGCTGGCGGAGGCCAGGTACTTCCTGGTCCAGGGTCTGGTGGAGCTCTGTCAGAACAGCCTGCAGGTCAGTTCCTCCTGGATCCCTTTGAGACACTCCCTGTGGTGAAAACATTTTGAATGTCTGCACACAGATATGAGCCACACTGACAGAGAATCAGAGTGGAGCTCTCTCGCCACTTCACTTCATTATTTTAGTGATTTTATTAGTATTATTAGATTAGTGATAAAAGCTTTCTCATCTGAATCACTTTTCTACTGAAAGGTGAACTGATTCCTGCGGCGCTGCGTGGCCTGAGATACGCTGCTTCACATCATGTTCATCACAAGCTAAAAGTTAACTTCTTTTTCAAAACGGGCCTGTTATAGATGGCAATGATTTCAGATGAAAGTGCAAAGAGATTTTTTTTTTTATTCCCGGTGCTCTGGGGGAACTCTTAAGTTCAGTGGATCTAATGCCATATTAATAAACACAGCATAGAGATGAGCAGGAGTCAGAATGCAGATTTAATCCACCAAAGAAGCAATAATCCTTCACTCACCATGAGATGTAACAATAAAACAATACGTCAGTTTTTGTGGTTGAGAGCGAAGGCATCAGCGACTTTTTTTTTTTTTTTTGTCACACAAAAAAATGCAAAACTCGCTCCATGTTTTATTACTATAAATAAGTTACCCGGTCACCAGAAAAAATGCGCTCACATAAACAGGAAGTGAAAAGTTCAAAGGTCAATGCGTCCGCAAATATGTAAATACGTGTTTTATTGTTGTATTTATTCATTAACCAGACAACAAATTATAATGTTCACACATAAAAAAAAAAAAAAAAAAATCTAAATAAATCACTCATTTAAAAAAAACGACAAAAAAAACAGGTTCAGGCTTTATTTTTGATAATCAACCAAGAAAAGCTTTTTGTCTCAAATAAGAAGCAAAAAAAAAAAACGTCAAGTAGCATCACCACAAGGGAAAAAAATGTTCCAGTCACAAGAACTTCGTGCCTCATTTTTCCTCCTTAAAACCCAAACTGTGACCCAAACACAATGCGATGAGGGATGCAGAGCTTCAGTTTCAATGTCAAAGATATCCTGATGTCTTGTTTCTTCTAAATATTGTTTAAAGCTGTTGACTTGTTTGAGATGATGAACTGTGATGTGCTGGACAGGAAAACAAGGAGCAGCCGCTGTGTGTTATACCTGTGATCACCTGTGGACAAGAGGAGGACAGACTCATCCAGTCCTCAAGCAAGGTGACACACACACACACACACACACACACACACAGAAATATGTTTGATACCAAGATGTATCAAAGCTGGTTTGTTTTAAGACAAAGCTCCTCTGAAGCTTTGTGCTCCTCTCTGTCAGCCTGTAGTGAAGCTGCTGTACAACAGAAGCAACAACAAG
>OMNM01043880.1:0-18964 GCA_900302745.1 Parablennius parvicornis
GAGATGAGGGGGGGAGAAAAGGAGGACAAGGTCGCCTGGATTGATGACGCTCATTAGCCTAATAAGGTACTTTAATGAAGCGGGCCCGACACTATAGAGTGCCACAGAGTCTGAGGACCACACACACACACACGAGACACACACACACACACACACACACACACACACACACACACACACACACACACACACGACCCTGCTCTGTCACACATACATACTGCTTGGCCCCACAAACACGGAGAAAGAAGGAAAATAGCTCAGCAGGGGGTTAAGCTCTGTGGTGGCTGTCGCTGCAGCAGCATAACCCCCTCCCACACACACACACACACACACACACCAGTGTGTGATGGGCTTGGATCACAAGCTGATGAGGAGAAAAAGGTTTTGTACATGCTCATCAACTGGGAATGACATATGCATCTGTGACTGCGTGCAAAACTGGAGTAGGGCATGTATTTGAGATGAGGAGCGGTTTAAAATAGGAGTTCAGCCGCAGGTCAGACTGCAGGCCCGTGGGCAAAAACAAATGTTTGTAATTCATCTCCATGTTCAGGAAGTTTTGGGTTTGCTATGTTTGTTGAGAAAAATAAATGTTTATCAAATCTGGTCACTAAAAATAATTGCTTAAGGAATAAAATGTCATTATCTTAGGGAGTGACTCCAGTTTCCACCTCTTCCCATGTTGGGACTGCTGTTGGGAAAAATGTGAAAGATGAATTAAACATGACTTTCACTTACTTCCACTCCTTGTTTCTTTATTGCTCTACATTTGGTGCCTTCAGATCTACAGTCCCACCAGGCAGTCCTTACAAATGTGCAAACTAAACAGACAGGCATAGTCATGAAGACATTGACCTCTAGTGGGCGGGATGAGAAGTTTACACATATTTAACTGCAGCGAGTTCAACTGTGCATAAGAGCATTGCAATGAAAGATGCATTTATTGTGCAGTTGCCACAGGGATTAAAATATGGACCAAAAGAAAAAAAATCTCATCTGACTTAAATTAGCTGGGGTTATCCAGACTAGGGAAGGTGAATCTGTTACATATTTACATTGAAGGACAGAAAATATGGTGTAATATTGTGATGTGAATTTTTCTTTTTCTTTATATTTACTATTTTATTTTTACTCAATCAACCATTTCAATTAAAGCATTGATTTATTGAATAGGTTTCTACCTTCAGCTTGAACAGCCTGTAAGCCGTGAGAGAAAATAAGAGAGAAACTGGTGGAAGACAACCTGCTGTACTTTCAAGAGTTTATAAACCTTTAAACTCTGTGATTATTGCCAGGTCCAAATGGAAATGTCAGAGTGACTCCGTGCCTGCACGAGCTGACTCTCATTAAACTGTGCTAGAGCATACAATGATTACTGACTTCCTTATCATAAATATCTTTTTTTTTTACTTATAAAGAAAACATTTCTGATTCTTGGTCAGCAATCAGACTGAGATAAACAACATGTCAAACCTCCTTGAGGTCTTTCCACAGAGGAAACTGTGCAGATGATGCTCGAGTGGATTTGATTGAAATCTCCTTCAGGGAAATCAACTCATATTGATTGTTCACTGGTTAAAAATATGGCTCTGCCTCAAGTTTCTATCAGAATGAGCCAGAAATGATGAGAAAGTCAATGCGTAAGCTTTGTTTACAGACAGGAAAGCTGCTTCAGCACAGGATGCACAAGATTCCAATAAACAATAGAAAATTCTCTGCTAATACAGCTGGAATCAGATTTATTTGTCAAACAATCATAACAGAAGCGTCACCGGGGACTTTCTGTGGTGGAAACAAGGTCAAACATTTGGAACAATAAACAACACACTAGTGTGTCGGAGTGAAAAGCCGTCTTGAGATGAATATGAGATCTGTGCCTGTAGCAGGAATTACACTAAATTCAGAAGCAAACAGGATTTATTGTTGACTTCATTCACAGTCACATCGGCCGGGTGTAGTCTGTTTACTTTCATCTAAACAATGCTTGAGTTTTGAATGTTTTCTCACTCTAACCTACGCTGCATTACATGCTAGTGGTCGACTGCAATGAGGAATGACCTCACTTGTATTCACAGACCAATATAAACACCATCAACAGAACATTTGTGACTCTGTTCCCGGAACAAAAAGGGAATCCAAATGACTCTGAGACAATAATTAAATACAAGAATAATTAGAGCGATGCAAAAGTTCTGGCTTAAAGGACTCCTGAGCCCTCAGGCCCTCTGTGTTTTGCTGCTCAGCTGAAAAACACCACAGAGGAGAGTGTGACTGACTTTTGGAGGCCAGCTTAAGCACCATAAATAATATGAACTGTGGAGTGCAAGCAGCTTATCAGCATGCCACTATTAAACTAAATGTGATCTCAGAATAAATATTTCAAATTGTTTCTGTAAATTTTCACTCAAAATGAAAAATTTATATTATTTACTATAAGTACTACATTTGTAACTGATGCAAAGCTTGTAATCAGTCAGAATACAGAAGAAAGAAGATTTCCAACATTGATAATGACTTAAAATGTTATAAATTTAGTTGGAATGTGATATTAACTTAAAATGTCAAAAATAAAATGTTTATTATGTTAAATGTTTATTATGTTTGATTAGATTTTAAAATATTGGCGATAAAGGTGATGTGTCAGGGATAAACCTGGAGTGTTGCTTGAAATTAGGAGGAAAAAAACATAAAGATGCAAAGTCAGAATACTTGTCAATAAAGTTGAAATGTCAAAGTATGAGTTGAATTATTGAAAATAAGAGAAACTGTCATTATAAAGTTAAAAACCAAGTCAAAATTCTGTTAAGGAAAACAAAACTTAATTATAAGGTTAAAATGGAGAGAGAGGGTAAAAACATAAATCTGAATTTCTCAAGGTTAAAATGTTGAGAATAAAGACAAATTTCAAGAATGAGTGAAAACCTCACCAAGTTGAAAGTAAACACTGTGGTGGCAGCTGTGGCTTAGAGGTTAGAGATGTGGATCTGGGACCAAAGGCTTGAATCCTACAGCTGACAGGTGACCTCCTGAGGGTCCTTGGACTGTGGCAGCCCACCACTCCCAGAATAGGATGGGTGCTTTAAGACTGGAGAATGAAGGGTTCAGCCTTCTAACAACCATTCATCCATCTTATATAGTGCTTTATCATGTCCAGGGCCGCGGGGCACTGGCCAATCCCAGCCAACTATGGACGAGGGCAGGTTACAGCAGGTCACCAGTCCATTGCAGTGAACGACAACAACACACTCTCATTCACACTTTGGGGAAATTTAGGGTCACAAGTTAAACTCATGCTGGGAGGATGCACACACAGGCAGACAATGCAAATGCCACACAGAAACAAAAAACAATAACTTGTTGTTTCTGTGGACATTCTGAATGTAATAAAGCCAGTGACACAAGTAATAACTTTAAAATAATGAATACAAAAATATTTTTACAATCATGACTGACTGTTGCAGGATTTGTATCGTCAATGAATGAATATGACTTGTATTTTTGATAAGCAAACTTAAGATAAGGTTTTATTTCCGAGAATTACAGCCCTATTTATGTGTTATTACATCGCTGTTTGCAGTTATTACATTCTAAGGGATTTTTTAAAATGCTGATTTAAACTTGTTACATTACAAACAAGAAAAATTGTATTATGACTAAAGATCAAATATGTGACAACACATTGTCGTTATTGAAAAAGGACAGAATTATTACCTTATTGGTAAGCATTACATGAGTAGAGAAGGTACAGTATGGGCTGAGGGTGTAATTCTCAGTCTGTGCGCAGGGGGCAGCCGCGAGCCCGATAAGCTCCCGTCTTCCTCACGAAGAAGACCGTGCCTCGTATCTCCGGGTTAATGCTGACGCGTCCCTCTTCTTCCTCTCACCGACGTGTCAGTCCTCTTCTGTCCGGGATCTGAACAGACATGGCACCCAAAGGCAGCAGCAAACAGCAATCGGAGGAGGACCTGCTCCTGCAGGACTTCAGCAGGAACCTCTCCGCAAAGTCCACCGCTTTGTTTTACGGGAACGCGCTAATTGTGTCCGCGATTCCGATCTGTGAGTACCGGAGAGCTAACAAGAGCTAAAGGAGCTAACACCTCCCTCATCTGAGCTGAAATAACTAACTTCTTTAAGACCTGTGACCAACGTTATAACTTCAAAGACACACGAGAGCATATTAAGACTGTGTTGTCTTTGATAATATGCTAAAATGAGCTTGTTGTAGGACTGAGGCTATATCACTGAACATTCATACATCAGTAACACACGAAGGACCTTCTAAAATCCTCTCCCCCCCTCTCTCTGTCTCTGTCTCGTTGTAGGGTTGTTTTGGAGGATCTGGCATATGGACCTGGTCCAGTCTGCAGTTCTGTACGGTGTGATGACCCTGGTCAGCACATACCTGGTGGCTTTCGCCTACAAGAACGTCAAGTTTGTGCTCAAACACAAGTAAGAAGGACAGAAACTGCACCCAGTGATTGTAACACAAACCTGTTTGATCCTCTGTTCTGGACACCGGCTGCTTTCCACTCTTACACCTCTGGAATTACATGGTCATATAGTGAACCCTCATTTTAGGAAAGTTTAATTTCAGGTGGTAATTTCATTCATATGAATGTCTTCATCTTCCAGAGTCGCCCAGAAGCGCGAGGACGCCGTCTCTAAGGAGGTAACGAGGAAGCTGTCTGAGGCCGACAATCGCAAGATGTCACGCAAGGAGAAAGATGAGAGGTGACGGACAATTTATCTAAAGCTCATTCATGTGTGACAGAGCCATAGTATGTCCACATCTATATGTAAATCCTAGAAATTAATCTGTAAAGGCTGGTGATCATGTTCAGACTAGAGAAACCCCTATCTATTGATTGGATTGTTGATTAAAATGCTTTATACTGTGCAAATGAATTATGACGTGGTGTCTGAAGACCAAGGATGGTCACACTATAAACTATTGTTTATAAAAGTTTTCTTTTAAGCATTTTTTTTCACACCTGCCTGATATGTGCACAGCACTGCATTGGTGTATTGAAGTTACACTACTATCATACTGCAGGCTGAATGTGGACTTTGACACACACACTAGCACACATTCACAGGAGGCTGGTCTGTGAAGTGTCTTTTCCACTAAGAGCCAGTGTGAATGTGATATTAAACATCACTAACACCCAGCTGTGCTCCTGCCAACAGGATTCTGTGGAAGAAGAATGAAGTTGCCGACTACGAGGCCACCACCTTCTCCATCTTCTACAACAACACTCTTTTCTTGGTCCTTGTGATCGTCGCGTCCTTTTTCTTGCTCAAGAACTTCAACCCCACCGTGTATCCTTTGCAATGAAAAAATTTGTTTTTACTCACCACACACACACACACACACACACAAATTATTTTCAAATCTTATTACAGTTGCTTAAATACTTTTAATAGGTGAGTTGTCATCCTGTTCTTAATGTGTTTTCTCCTTAACCTTCCTTTTCCTAGCAACTACATTCTGTCAATCAGCGCCTCATCAGGACTCATTGCTCTGCTATCAACAGGCTCCAAGTAAAGGAGGATGATGATGTGGGTGAGAAGAAGAGGGGAGGAGTTGAGAAAATGGTATACGATATATTGTTTTTCACTGAGGCGAGGAGAAGGGTTTAATGGGGGAATGGAGATATCACATTTCAGCTTCATGAAATTCATGATCACGTGTCTGGAGGGTGTTCATCCAGGTCTGTCCTCTGTTTTTTGTAACAAATAAAGCTCGAAAGATCAAGTGTACTTGTCCCAGTTGTCCATCGATTGCGTGACTCACCAACATTACCATTGGCATTGCATTTATTTCTAATCACACATTTTTATAGGTTATTTACAGATGAACCACTGATCAGGAGAGGGAATGATACACTGTTGATATGTCACACGCGAAGAGAAAAAGGGAACACAACTCTAGTTTTCCCCATAACCACGTTGTACAAGACATTAAACCCACTTTGATTTAGGTCGATTCAAATCCAGCCTAAATCATATTACCTGATTGAAAATCTGCTACACATTTTATTCATTTGTCCACTTCTTATTTTTTACAAGTTTTAAAGGAGTTCCATGTTCCTTGACTACAGATTTGAGTCAAGTTACAACACTGACAGTTCAAAAAGGAATATTTCCTTAAATGAGCTGCAGGATTAATTTTTTTTCTCGCAGCTTAAAATTGTTTGTTCTGCAGAGCTGAATGTTCTTTGCTTCTGCATGCCCCTGAAAGATAACATAGTCTTTCTTGAGGAGCGATTCAGGTGTTTACCCTATCTTCATCAGTTGCTGTACAAAACAAAGGCCAAGATGCATCATTTCGAGAACAAAAACCTTTTCAAGATTCCTTCTCTTTTTAAATGACAGTGTTGACATGAATGCTTTGTGTTCCAAACCTTCCATCCAAGTAACACAAGAAAGGGTAAACCTGAAAAACTATGATATGCATGTATGATCTTCCATTATGTTATAAAACAATCTTTTGCAGCTTGTAAATGAAAGACATCCCTGAACTCTTGAATCAGGACTCAAATCAAGGCACTCTGTCAGGTGGCCGCGATTAAACTAACATTTTGGATGGTTGGACAATTTGTTGACTTGCTCACAAGCTTGAAGTTCACATTGGAAATTTTGAATTTTTTTTTTTTTTTTAATCACAAATAAAGAACAAGAGGTGCTTCAGTTGAAGGAAAAACACTATTTAACAAAGAAGGAATCTTCATTTTAGTAAGTATATAAAAAGTTGTTTGGGATGAAAAAGTCCAGGAATATTCACAATCGTCATTAGAATCCAATGTTGTCTGAATGAGTACTGCAAAACTATGGTTTTAATTTTTAATCTTTTGAATGAAACAGCTTTTGTGTGACAAGTCAACAAATGAGCCCCACAGACAGGACTGAGCTCGAACGTGGCCAACGCTTCTGCTGATGGCTTGTTTTCCACATGAAACAAAGCAAAAAATATTCCATGACGGCGCAAAACCATGAACTCTTGGGAGCAGAGCCACCTGGTCAGAGATCATAATTCAAGATGAAGTCACAGAGAAACACTTAGGCTCATTACTGCTCTCATTACACACGCTTGGTTTTAAAAAGCCCATCCAAAGAATCCATAATGGAGTTGAAAATGCAAAGCGAATCAGACACTCTTACCTTAGAAATCATGCTTTGACAAATCTCTGAGAAGGCAATAAAATGAATTGTGTGACAGTGTAAAATCAGGCTAGAGGAGGAGGAGGTGGAGAATGGGATGAAGAGTGACTCAAACACTGTAACTGATGCAGCGATACTGCAGTGGAGCAACAAAACAACTCTATGTACATCGTATTCATATTCTAGCCATACAGTACAGAGAAGTCCTCAAACACATGTGAGGCATCTTTATGTTACAAGTTTTTCCTTAACAGTATATGTACATTTCAGACAAAAAAAAAAATAAAACGGTATTTCAAAATGTCAAAATATGTTTTAGATTTATTACCTACTCTAGAATAAATACGGTAATCAATGCCACGTCTCAAGTGCCTTCGTTTTTTTTTTTAACCACATTGTTCCATTAATAAGCAGTCTTTCGCAGAGCAGAGGTCCAGCATCCTTTCAGTTCATTATATGCTCATGTTTTATTTTGAGGTGCTTTGAAGCAATGAGTGATCCGGGTTCAGTTCACAGCCAAAAATGAATGCAAACCAAGAGAAAGAAGTCAATTTTTGCAAAGCAGCATCTCTCCTCTGCGATTTTGTGACGCAAAGCTGCAGTTCCTCTGGACGCTCACACGAGGGCGATGTGCTTCACTCTCCTCACTCACAGTCTTGCCCGTGTTGGTGCTCGCTGTCCCACATCCCCTGCTCCATTGGGTTCTCTGAGCTTGCTGTGTTTGGATCAGACTCCTTCCTGTTGTTTAAGTATGTGCTTTGTTGAAGAGAAGAAAGAGGCACACTATAGCTTGGAAACATGCATCTGTTGGTTAATACGCTCAGGATCTGCAGCCTACGACATCTACCTAAGACTTACTAATCTAACTAGTCTTCTATGTTTGATAGGTATTTGAAGGATAATTCAAGCTTATAAGGAAATAGTTTTTTTGAGGCCGCATTCATATTCATAAAGCTCAGTTTTCAATAAATACGAGCAGGTCATTTCCTCTTCCCTAAACCAAACATTAAAGTGGGAAGGAGCCATTTCACCCTCAAGTTTGTGTGACAGAGGAGGTGCGGGCATTATGCTCACATGGCAAATTTGTTTGCTTCAGCGTAGCGATTGAATAAAGCACATCTAGGAGCGGAGGGTGGCGAGGGAATGGGGTCTTCAGAAGCATGCAGCAGAAGCTACCTCCTGTCCACTTTCATGTGAGACCTCGAGTTCCCGAGCATGAGGTGCTTGCATTGAAGTATTCAGCTGAGGTACAGTAGTTCTCATAAATAAAATATGTGTTGGATGTGAATTTTATGCACAAATAAAATTACTTGAGAGCGGAAGTCTGGCTTTTATATAGGTGAATTTCTTTCTCAGCGGTCTGAGCCGTGTGCTGAATTGTGATTACACGGGGAGCAGAAATGAATAAGTAGCTTAGATGTCTCCATATAAGCTTTAACTACCAGAAGGCCTTTGAGCAAGGCACTTTCACTTTGAATATAACTGCAGTGACATTATGTTTTTAACAGCCAATGTGGAAGTGAGTATGAGGTTGAGGAGCTCTTGTTGCACACCTCGCCATCAAACAGAAGTCAAACTATCTATTAAAGTAATTGAATTTAATAACAACATTGGTAGTGTAGTGCTCTAAATGACTCTGAATCTTAGCCTTTAATGCTGTAAGCGCTGCATAGTTACTCCTGTGGGAATTGTTGCTAAACGGGGAAACACTGAGGTCGGTGGGAGGGCGCTACACGTTTTAATCTACTCAAGCAGACGAGGCTGCCTTTTTTGAAGCTGTTCTTGGCTGAGCTGGACTGCACCTGAGATGAACCTGGTAGAGCTGATCTGAGCAAGACGAGTCTCAAACAGACTGTTTGAAAACGTTGCGCTGAGCGAGGCCGTCTGCTCCAAGCTGGAGTGGGCTGGAGCTGAGTGGGGCCCAGGGAGAGAACCATGGACATGAACACTGAACTGAGGGTCCAAGGTAGCGTGTATGGTTAAGGTCGGTAGGTACGGCTGTCCACCACTGGCCTGGTCTAAGAGCGATAGTCCTTCTTACTGTACGGCCTGTTGCCCAGGATGTGGTCGATCTCGGACACCACATGAGAGGTCATCTTGGGAAGGACCTGCGAGGGAGAGATGAAGTGAGACACACGATTGGCGATAGGGACACTGATCTGTAATCAGACATGGTTTCCCACCTGTATGGCCCCGAGGTTCTCAGTTAGCTGTTCGGGGTTGGAAGTCCCCAGAAGGACCGAGCTCACGCCTTCATTTCTTAGACACCATGCTAGGGACGAAAATAAACAAAAGTCAACAAGAAACACTTGACAGCATGATGCTAATTGTTATTGTCTTACAGCAAATTAGAAATATAAATGAACTTCCTGAAATTGCCCTTTATCGCCGTTTCCTGGGTGTTTGAAATCAGAAGCAGGGTGCAGAAGCAGAGTGATGCTTTCTTTCTCCAAGCAATAAACCTCACACAGTACTACCAGCTGGTTTTTTACTGCGGTTGAAAGCACAAACTCTTGCTTATGTCTAACACCAGAAGGGCTTCTGTGCTACAGCCCCGAGCAATACTGGGTTCAAAGCCCGGCTTTGCGCTGCTTCCACTGTATTTTTCATATTACAGGGGCATCTTACCCACAGCCAGCTGAGGCAGGGTGCATCCCAGCTTCTCGGCAATGTGGTTGAGCTCTTTCAGCTTCGCCTGTTGCTTCCTTCCGTCCTCGCTTACAATTTTCTCCTTCAACCACTGATAGGACTGACAGCAGAGAGAAGAGGAGAGGAGGGGAGACACGCCATGAGAATGATGACATAAAGCAACAGACAAGAAATATACATATGGACATATGGTATATATACATGTGTTAATTAGATTACAAGAGGAAAAGAGGGCATGAGAAGAGATGAAGTAAAAGCAAATAAATTGATGGAAACATTAGGTGTTGCTTAACTGTTAGTACTCCAGATTGGCTTTGTACGTTGTGTGATTAATAGGCAAACAGAAATGAGTCTGAAGTGCTATAAACACCTCAGTAAATAACCTGAGAAATGTATGAAGGTGCATCAACTATTTATAGAATTTTAAAAGAGAGAGGAAGCCAGTGTAGAGATGTGTCATCTGCTCTCGTGCTTTTGTATATGTGAGTACTCCAGCTGCTGCAATGTGAACCAGTTGTAGTCTGTTCACTGTGATTTTGAGTAATCCAGCAAGTAAAGCATTACAATAATCTTAGCATCTCACTGGTTCGAAAAACGTCAGACTTGTGAAATGTTTCTGAGGTGAAATAAAGCAGTTTTGGTGACGGTGTTTGTGCGAAAATTTCAATTCTTGGCTGAATTTACATCAAAGTCCAAGTTGTTTCCACAATATTTTCAGTCTGCAGGTTAAGGTACGATGGTATTAATCTAACCTTTTTAGTGTCAGTGTAACATATTCTCACATTTGTTGTCTGCAGAAGGCCACATGACTGTGAAGTGGTTAGGGTCTTTTATTGTTGTGGTTGCATGTTCGTCCTGTGCATGCAAGGATTTTGGAAGAAGATATGATTTAATGGACTCATAAATCAAAAAGGACATTTGAGACATTGTGGTAGAGTTCAGAGTAGGTTGTAGTTTCTAAAGGCACAGCAGTTTTCTTACATCTCATCTAAAATGTCAAATTAACATTTTTCAGGAATATTTCTGGACTATCGTCACCTCTCATCTTTCTCACCTTCATGGAGGCTCGGGAAGATTCAGGAATGCCATTTTCATACTTTCCCGTGATGATGCCGCACGCCAGCGGCGACCACGTCATCGCCCCAACTCCTGTCACCATGGAGACCGCAGAGAGTTAAACAGGATGAGTTTTAGTGAGACATACCAGAAGACAAGGTGAGAAAAAAAAGTGTGACAACGGTGTCGGAAAGAAGAGAAAATATATGAGGTGATGACAGAGGAGAGGATGTTACAAACTCAATGGTAATGAGCACGAAATGGTGATGTTATAGATTCTTTCTAAAGTTGACATGAATAAATAAACATTTCTGGGGAGACAATAAAGTGTGTTGTATTGTTAATCACACTCGACTCATCTTTTCTCATACAGGGCAAGTTCAGTACAGCTGCTACTTCTCGCACCAGCATACGGAGCTCAAACCTGATTTACTGGCCAAGCGAGACACAATTCTCTCCATTGAATAAACAATTAAAATGCACAGTGATAAATGTTTGATTTCAGATGGATACACAGGCTGTGCATACACACCATCTGGCCAATCAGACGAGGCCCCAGCGAGTCGTCCGCTACCTGCTGATTGACTCTTAATTAATTTGGTGGTGGTTGTGAGGTGAGCCAGCATGACAGATGAGGAACAGAAGACCGAGGAAATATGGTAGAATGACCCACCGGGGGGGGGGACATTTTAAATATATGCAGCCTTAGGAAGAGAGTTTCGTGAAATTTAAATAAAAGTCCCCACTTGTCAGAAATATCCTCACTCTTTTGCTGAAAATGTTGCTGTGATCTCAACCTCGCAGCACATGAAAGAACACACACGCACATACACACCCAGAGCATACTTGCCTATCTTATGGTAAAGTTCAGGCAGTTGCACCTCAACTTTCTCCCTCTGGAAGAGATGATACTCAGCTTGCTCACACACAGGAGGGATCAGATTAAACTGTCTTGCCACAGAATAAGCCTCCTGGAGATAAAAGAGAAGGAAAACGGCAGGGTGAGATGTGGCATATCATTACGACGTAAAGAGTGAGATTATAGGTTGTTTTTTTCATTTCCATTCTATGACTGGCAATAGTGTAGTCGTCAAATATTTCATCACTGATCAGAATGAAAAGCCTGACACAAAGAAAGAACGTAAGACAATGAATAAAATGATGATAATATGCAAGACCACAAGTTAGAAGAAGGATAGTGATGGGCAAATTTGAGGAAGGGAAATAAGAGGGGTGGGGGGGGTAATCAGCATTTGGAAGCGTGGCACAAATTCAAATGCACAGCTCAGAGTAAGTCACCCGATCAATATTCCATATCGCAACTCTCCCAGGCATCATATTCAAATTTCCTTACATATCTATGTGTCCTCTTATCTATTCTTTCCACGTCATTGAAAATCACCCGCTACATACGGACACACACACACATACACACATATACACGGAGTTATTGTGATTGTTCTTTAAAGACCCCTATATTTTCTTGGTTTCCTGCTGTGACAGGCGAGTCAGGATGGGGGCATTGTGGGAGGGGAATTGACTCGGCGTAACACAAGGATAATGTCAGTGCAGTCGCTTGACTTACAAAATAGCCCTGACCTCTCTGCACCGAAACGCGTGCGGCTGCGTGTTGTACTGTACAGCGAAAGGCTATGTTTACCCCCTACGCGCACACTAACACGCGTGCATGCACAGAAATCTCTACCCTTCATTAGCCATGCTATCTAAATTACACAGCTTTCATCAGAGCTTGTGTTCTCTAAAGATATCTGTTCCCTTTCACCACGATCACAGAGAGAGGATGTCAACACGTCGCACTGTGCTTGGAGGGAGCGGGAGACTGATAAAGAGACCAAAAGATAAGAGAGGCAGAGGATGGGTGTGATAGGTCCTTGAATGTCACTTCAGGCATGTGTTCATTTCACAGCTCTCTGCTTTTCTTCATGTATTCAAAAACTGAGCCACATAGGTTGTTTCTGATGTTAACGTTGCATTAGAAGATGCTATTTTTCCTAGAACATTTACTCAATTCGTTCAGCTGTAAGGTTAACCCCAGATTATTCTAGATGAGCAATGTATCGTAGGAGATATTAGATAGCAGGTGGCTGAAGCTCATCCCTAATAATGTAAAGTTGTTAAAATAAGATGTGTTTTTCTTTTGAGATTTTTTTTTTTTAATTGGAGTTTCTGTCAAAGTGAAAATGATCTTTTCTTCTGTCAGCTAAAAAAAAAAAAAAATCACTTAAACTCAAAACTGTAAAAGTTTCTTTCAAGAATAAAATGTGAAATGCCCAAACAGTAAGAACGTTTCAGGTTTGAAAATGCTCAGGGAGTTTCTGTAGTAGGTTTGCATGTTTTCCCTGTGCACTTCTCCCTCGACTCAAAGACATGTTGAGATTCATTCAGAGGAGTTTGCAGTTTCCTCACAGGGGCTCACAAATGTGTCACTTAAATATTGAACATGTTGATTCTTGAATCTTAGGAGGCGTCAAATGAGAAATGAGGCTTCACTTTGTTGCTCCTCTGCACTTCTTATTTAACCTCTGAAGACACAATTATTGCTAAAGTTGATGGACGCCTCATATTTATCTGGACAAGATGCCAGAATTATCCCGATGTCCCAATTCAATGTGATTCCAAGTGGAAACCTAAAAAAATAATTCATAAAAAATAGAACAACATCTAGCATGAGTAGATTTGTAGTCCCCATATCTCACTGGACTGAGAGGAAAAATTTTATTTTCTGCTCACCATAATCTCCATGGCCGTCCATCGAGACGTCCCCCAGTACATCGCCATGCCTTGGTTTATCACATAGGTCATAGCTCGAACAATCTCTGTGAAGAATTACACAGCATATCAGTCAACCGGACCAACAAGTTGTTGATTGGCTCCATGAACATTAGCAGTGGTGGATAAAACACTTGAAATATTGTATGCCAACTCCAACTTAATTGCTCCAGTCTAACATATGGTATTGTTTTCGTCTTGTGCTATGGAGTCTCATTAATTTCTCATTAGTGATTAAAAATAAAAAGGTTCTGCTCTTTCTCTCATATGGGTCAACTTTTCAGAATCATGTGCGCTTTATTCTAAAGCAAAAGGGAAAAGATATTTATGAACAAGAGCAAAGTATCAGGCCATATTATTATCATGATGTTAAACCCTGATGGGTATTAAAAACAAAGTAAACTGCAGGTAAAAGCTGAATGTGGGCAGAAGAATCTACCACACAAAGATAGGGAGAGAAATGTGAATGAAACCCAGAAAAAAGTCAAACAAACACAGAATGAGAAAGCGGGCCTTTGTGAACTGCCAATTTAGATCTAGCTAAAAGAAATACATGAAAGGACGGCCTTGAAAAAAGAAAACCCCAGGAGCATCTTTAATTTGATTTGGTTCTGTGATGAACTGCCAGGAGAGGAAAAAAAAAAAGTATTCTGAGGCCACCAGCCTCCTCAAGTCTCTCTTACCTGCTGACGGCTCGCCGTCCGTCTATAACACACTCCGGGGACAAACTAACAAGCTCACACACTAAAGCCCTTCTGATCACATTCAAGCTGCTGCATTTTTAATGATGCAATTAGCTCCAACACTGCTGACTGTGCGAGCCAACAGCAGTCAAGGCCAACTAAAACTCAGATTAGGACTGTCATTAAGGTTATTCATCATCGCTTCGCCCCCACTCCAATTATAGTGCAGCCGTTCGCTGTGGCAGGACTCTTGTATTTCATTTTGCATAACTGGCTCCTGCCAGGACAGCACATCAGAGATAAGCGGATCCAAGTAAACACAGACTGTGAGGTAAAGGTCAGGAGCAAATCTTGAAAAAGACAACATTTAACAGTAAATTTATGGTCAAGAAGATCCACAAGGACTTGAGATAACACATTCGGTTTGTGTCTTCACTATGGCATATGATAATTACCAACACTTGTGAAACACAAATGTCTTACTCAATAGCATCCTGCCAAGGGAAATAACACAGTATTAAAACAAACAATTCACTTTCTTGTCCCCGTCTCTGGCAGCCTCATTCCCCCTGACGTCTCTGCTCTATGCCTCAATTTCCAGTCAGCATGTAACAACAGAGTGCACAAAACAGGACTATAGATCTAACAGTTCATCAGTGAGGAGCAGAGTTTGAAATATAAATTGCTAAAAAGGGCAAAATGAGAAACGTCAGATCCATCACAGTTTTATGAAAACAAAGCAAGTAAAGTATTTAGACCTGCATACCTGGGAATGTATCCTAGAAATTCTGTCAACTTTCAAAAGATTAGCGAAGTAACTAAATGTAAAATCAGCCAAATTCTGACTGATTAAAAAAAAAAAAATCCTTATTGAACAATTAGTTGGACTCAGTATCCAACTTCTATCCCATTTAATTAAAAGAACTCAAGGACTGGGGGGCTCAGAACTGAATTTGGACAAAGGCTTGGTGGACCCAGCACAGGACCTTTAGTCCATCACAGTGACTGGAATAATTAATGGAATATAAAAGGAAAAACTACAATGAACAGCAAAGGGCAGTGACTAATGAGGAACCAGCTGGAACCAATGTAGCACCAACATGAATGTCATTATAGAAATACAAGTAGCTGCCTTCCTTCTAAATATTCAAATAAATGATAATAGAAAATTATTTCTGGTCAATGAATGAGTTCTGATGGGAAAGATGCAAACATAGTGTTTTAGATAGAGAGTGCAACAACTTCAGAGTTTTTCTATTGCTTGTCAACACTGTGAGGCAGCACGGTGGAGCAGTGGTTTGCACAGAGAGAATATCATAGGTACGAATACCAGCTGGGTCTTTTTGTGTGGAATCTGCATGTTCTTCTCCTGTGTGTGTGTGTGTGTGTGTGTGTGTTTCCTCCAGTTGCAAAACATGATGCTCACAAAGGTAATGGATCAAGCACGGCCAAAGACAAACCTCAAAGTGCATCTGACACAGAAGATGCTGATCCCACACTATCTCCCTATATTGATCAACAGCCTGAGCGGACCCCAGTTACATCTGTTATGAGAGGTCAGTACCAGATGTGGCTGGACTGTATCGACAGTTGGGAAAGAGATACTTTCTGTACCTGAACATCAGAGTCCTCTATCAAAACTACAAACAGCGCACAAAAACCCGATTAAAATTCATATAAACATAACATCTAAAATATGTCAGCCAACATTCGCACTCATTTTCTCTTCCTGTACAACCATATCAAATGTCTGATGATTCAACCTACATTCAAGGGATAATATCTCATCCTCCATAGAAATGCATATTCAGTTTTGCAGGTGTCTGTTCTGCAACAATTATGTTTTTGCCGAATTATTTTAATCACTGCCGAGTGATCAAAGCTACTTCATCAGCAGAATGAACTAAACTCTAAGTAAACTAGATCTGTCACGTCTGAGAGAATAAAACTCTGAAAACATCCAGATCTCTGCTTTCATCACACCCTGTGTGGGTGAACCACATATCTTACACATACAGTGAATCCTAAGAGCGTTCCTTTTGCTTTAAAGAAAATCTTTATAAACGTAAAATTATTTAAAGGTGGAATTTGATATATTTGATGTAAACTTTTAGGAAGAAATTAATGAATTAGAACAGAATAGAAATTTGATTGTCATTGCCACCAGTATAACAAGGTTATAAAGTGACAACCCATCAGTGCATTTTACAATCAATAAATGTACCAATAAAAACTGTTAAAAAATAGAGGTTTATAACAGATACTCATCACTCATACACATACACAAGAGTACATTCCATTGCACTAGTCCCTTATAGAATATATTACACATCAGTTGTGTTTTGTTCAGTTAAGTGACTGCAGTGTGGTAAAAACTGTGTTTGAGTCTGTTTGTCCTTGTTTTAATAGCCCTGTAATTAATACATTTTGGAATAAGGCTGGAACATAACAACATGTGAAAGAACTATATACAGCGTATGGCTCCTGAACATATCAATCAAACCTGAAATTTAAGTGTTACTCCAAGAAAAGATTCATTGTACTGAATCAAACAGACTTTCGACGTCGTATAATAAAAGCTATAGCAACGGAATGAGTGCTTAAAGTATATCACTTCCTGTAGTCTGGGCTTCTTTGATGACCTCACCAAACTGTATAAATACACAATTAATTTTGCATGTTTAAAGAAGCCCTGTAACTGCACATTTAATGATAAGCTCCTTTTAATAGCTGAGATATAACTCCAACACTAAGGATGAGTGGGTGTAAAAGATGGATGAATGGTTGCACAATAATCCAAGTTAAACATGAAAAAAATCCAACCTCTGATAAGACATAACCGTATTTCTTTCTATGACTCAATGTGGCTCAATCTTGACAAAACTCACCCTCCATGGGAGTATTGCTGTCTGGACGGTTGGCAAAAACTACATCTACATACTCCAACTGCATCCGTTGTAGGGAGCCTTTCAGACCTGAGACAAACAGTGAGGAGGGTTGAGGATGTACTGACAAAAATTGTGCAGTGGGAAATAAAGCACAACGAGTTAAGGAAAATCCTGTATTAAATTCATTCTTTTCACCACTTCAAGCAAAGTAAACAGGCCAAAAATGTATTTGAGTCTGTGTGTTTGCACTACTCACCTTCAATAATGTGTTTCCTTGACAGTCCTCTCTCTGTTTCTGCTCTGGTGGGATAAAACATGAAGCCAGTCATATAAATCTGATACTTGCTTTCTTATGCATAATCACACTTCTCTTAAGTTTTTAATAATCTCTAATGCCTCTGAAGAGTCAGGGCTGAAATGCAAACATGTCTCTCTCTTTTTTTTTTTTTTAATCTTATGTAACATTCTACAGAGGGAAAATCAGAAAGTGAAAGTATACTGACTTCAACATTTTCTGAAAATGTTTTATGAAACTTCCCCTACTTGATTGATTTGAGCTGTCCATCATGTCGCGTTAAATAAGCAGAGCGATTTTTAGGACACTTCTGGATCATTTGAGATCCAAAAGAATATTTTAAGGCTTTTCGCTTAAATGAGTCAGCAGCCAAACACTATAGGAGAGAGATGGGCAGAAAAATTCTCTTCAAGGATGAAGAAGTGCTGAAGAGCCAGAGAATAACTTCCTCCTTATCACCACGACCAGTTGGTCCACCTCAGCCATGCAGCCAGTTGAGTGTGTGTTTCTGTGTGTGTGTGTGCGTGTGCGTGTGCGTGTGTGTGTGTGTAAGAAGTTATTGGACATAGTCGGATTCATATGTTTTTATGCTACTCTACATAATGTGAATACTTAATTCCTTTTGTTCATCCGCATGAAGTCTGTGGTGCCTGTAAGATAATGTGTCCTCATTTCTCAGTCTCCCTTTTTGCTTTCACAAAGACAGACAAGAAATCAGTCTCGTACTACTCTTTGTATGCAGCTTAAAATGTATGAAATCTACCTTTTAAAAAAGATCAAATACAGTTACTTTCTTATTTACACAATTGAGAGAGCAACTGTTCCAATGATCGATAGTTGGTAAAACATATATATCATATGTTAAATTTACAGCTGTACATGTTAACATCATGTTAACAATGAGGGACATAAAACACACAAATATGTAATTAGGTACAGTAGCTAATACTATTTTTACTGGAGTGAATACATAAGAGGTGTGAACAGACTGAAAACACATTCAGCCACCAAGTTTCATACTCACTTTCCTCCCCAGTAGAGTTTAGTAGTGATGACCAAGCTGGACCGTCTAAAGAAGAGCAGACAGAGACACAGAGTGGTGACGGTGACGGTGGTTCAATGTTTGCACCTCTCTCATTGAGAACACAGATTGAAAGACAGAAGTTTAACAGAGATTTGTGTCTTAGAATCTTAAGATTTATGATTTTAAGTCACTGTTAACATTCATCCGAGAGCAAGACTGCAGTGACAACACCAAATCAGATTAAGTCAGGCCACTTCAGTGCAGTAGGCCAAAGAAATATCCTGCTGCAAGAAACAAGTATCATGAACTTTCTTTTGCATTGATTTAATTTTCTGTGTATCGGAAACATTGTTTTTGTTGAGAGCCGGTATAATGAAAACTTAATGCTGCCAACACACATTTGTGACAGCTTAGTAGC
>OMNM01043881.1:0-10278 GCA_900302745.1 Parablennius parvicornis
TAGTCACATGAAGACTCACACGGGCGAGGGGCCATATTCCTGTGAAACATGTGGAAAATGTTTCAGTCACCCTAGTAATTTGGCTATCCACATGAGGAGTCACACAGGTGAGAAGCCTTTTTCCTGTAAAACATGTGGAAAAACCTTTGGTTACAGAAGTCATTTGGATGACCACATGCGATCTCACACAGGTGAGGAGCCTTTTTCTTGTAAAACGTGGGAAAACTTTTGATTACAGTAGTCATTTGAAGACCCATATGAGGCCTCACACAGGTGAGAAGCCTCATTCTTGTGAAGAACGCGGGAAAACCTTTGGTTACAAAACTATTTGAATGTCTTTACATGAGGATTCACACAGGTGAGAAGCTGTTTTCCTGTAAGATATGTGGGAACGGTTTTGGTCGCAATTTTCATCTGACTCTCCACTTGAGTACTCACGCAGGTGAGAAGCCACAGTTTTGAAAGACATTTGATATTGTTATGAACTACATGTTGTAGAAAAACCACTTTAATGTTCTTTAGTCTATTTCAACTGTGATTGTAGAATCATGAGTCATAGATCTTATATCACCTCAATTTATCATGTAGATTTAATCACAGCAGATTTTTAAATCATCTGTACCATTATTGTGTTTCTCACTGAGAGAAGTGACATTCATTTCTTAAGAATCTAAATAAAGGCTGCTCTTTATTGTTTTTACAGACGGTGTCTACTGTGGTGTAACTGATATGTGTTGTCATTAATATTGTTTTAATTTCACTTTAAATGTCGGAACACTTAGTTGTAACTGAAGAACCACCACTGAGCAGATTGAAATGCCATCAGACATATTCCTCTTCGTTCATAATGCATGACAATCCCACAGGGCTTTGACTTGGAACCTATATTGTTTATATTGCACAGGCTTGATGCTAGAAATACAAGACATGCACCTTCATGGTTTTAAAAAGCACTTTTTAACACACAGATCTTTTTCTATACTAAACCATATGAGAGCAATAGATTGATAACTACAGCCTAAAGCCGGATCAGCTTCTAGACTCACATTAAACTTATATTTGATTGTGAACTTTGACTGGATGGTATTACTTTGACCAGTGTTACTTTGCAGAATATGTTCACTCACGCTGTCGGAGGAAATCAGTCCATACTTTAGATTTTTTTCTAAATCATTGTCATTCTTTATTTTGAGTTTCTTAAGGTGTAAAACCAAAATTCTCCTGTTTATTCAAAATGCTTTTTCGGTAATCCAGACACAAACTAGCAGGAGAGATGCTGTTTTTTCCCCAACTGGTTACCAAGTTTAGATTGATCATACCAACATGCGTTTTTTAAAAAAGGATTGCAAGAATTCGCATTTTGCACTGTTGAATATTAAAACCTTCCATCAGCTAATGAACAGCCTGTTTCAGTTAAATTGTTATTTTCAATATAAATTTTGTCTCTTGCTCCCATGTCTTCATTGTGGATGTTGAAGCTCCACTGAGAAACTATCGAAGATACAACGGTACAGAATACAAAATCTTGACATTTTTTAATCCGGGGTATATATGATATAATCCTGGACTTTCGCTGTGGTGTAAAACAATGTCGAACGGGCAGACGAGGCTTACAAGAGGCCAAGACAAGTATCCCGTCTGTGTGAGAGGTGCAATTCGTTATAATTTAATAATGACTTTGAGCAGTTGAACTTGATGTTGTTTTCTGATAATAGTACAACGCGGCATACAGTACAGACAAATCGAATAACCTGTATAATAAGGACACCAGGAGCTGTTCCACCTGGTGTCCACCTCCTGCTTCAGGTGTGCTCTACCCATGTGGTGCTGCTTTTGAATAGACAAAGAATCAAAAGGCTGCTTGTGAATGTCTTCTACTGCAAAATAAATGTCACCTTATTTCCAGCTTAAGTTCTTGCACTGTGGAATGTTTGGACGTCTGCCATCTTTCAAAGGAACATGATTTATGATTTGTGCTGCAGTTGCATTCTGGGTGGTTGTAAAGTTCAGATGTTATCTCCGGCACACGTAGAGGAGGTCATGGTTTTCTACAAGAGTTTCTCCAGGTTGAGGTCGACTTTCTGACGGCTCCCGTGGAGGATGAATCCAAGATGTTTCAAATGAGAGGCTCAGCTATTTTTCTGCTTTTGGCCTTGCAGTGGGGTAAGAGGACACGGTTGCTTTATACCAAGCTTGTGTTTAAATGGAGTGTTCATTTTAATAAAATGTACTCAGAACAATTGCATATTAAATAGCTCAGCTGGAACCTGTAGGCGCTTTCAGCTTTTCCCAAACTTCGTCGCCATTAATGTCACGTTTTCTTTGATTGATGGAAATTTCAGAAGCAAACTTCAAGTAGGTTTGACGTTTGTAGTCAAAGACACGTCAAGAAGGTTTGTAGCAGAATTAATGAGAATGCATTTGACTACATTTATAACAATGGCAAAGTGCGGTAAATCAATGGATTTTCACCCAGAGTCATTAAACACAGAGTTCAGACACTTTATGTTGGGAAATAGAAATAATTTGTTATCATGCAGAGTTTCAGTGAGATTTTAAGGTGTCTTTAAATATATATGGCTGTATTTTCTGTATTTACCAGCCGCTGTGAGATCAGAGACTTGTTTTAATCAGAGACCTTTGGAAGAACTGATGGCATTTTCGCTCACCTGGTTACTTCAGCGTGCGCTTTGGGCATGTTGGTATTAGTGGGGTCATAACTCAGTGACAGCAATGAGTCCTGATAAGAGAGTCGTCAGTGTGACCTTCTGTAGTGAAGAATGGAAAATTCTTGCAATTACCCGCCGGTAAATAAGGTTATACTCCACATATTTGCAACTTACGCGTCACTTCTCGACCTAAAAAACATTACATGAGGAATCAACAGTGAAATCTCAGTGTTCTCTCACTTATTTCGGATTTGAACCTCATCAGACGGCCTTGATCAGCAGATTTGTCCGACCACTCAAACATGTAGGTTAATGCAGTTGCTGAAAGAACTTAATTTCACTACGATGCAACAAATATCCAATTTCACAAAGGAGTTTCCAAAATATCTTGAAACATTTGCAGGGATTTGCCAAAAGGTTAAATATAATTTGTTAAAAAAAAAAAAAAAATTAAAATGCAAAATAACCTCATTTGTCACAGAGGTTTCTTGAGCTCTTCTTTATTTACGCCTCTGTTTTCAAATGAAAATGCAAAAACCGTTGTTGTGTTTTAGGTATCCGTTTACACAACAATGGTGCCCGGAGCTACTGAAAACGCAACTTTTTGAAAATGGCTTGAACAGTTAAAAAATGCCCCATCTTCATGGAGAACGGCAAAAACTAGACTTTCTGAAAATGCTGGGCTCCGTCTGATTTTAGCATATGTTCTCACATGTTCTCGAAATGTCAACTGTCTCAGAAACGCCTTCAAGACTTTCAGAACCATCAAAAAAATAGGTTTTTTTAGTTTCATGTGAAAGTTGTGTAACATGCATGAGAAATCAGATTTAATTTGTTGCAGTTCAGTGAGATCAGGACTCATCAGATTATTGACAAACTGGTTCTTAGAAACAGACAAGTAAGGACTGGACTGAATTAAAATGATATTTTAAAGTACTGAGAAACAAAACGGCAATGCAATAAAATATAAAATAAATAGAACGGATCCTAAAAATATCATTAACTAAAAGCCTTAATAAGAGTTTTAGACTTCATTAGCGATTAACCTCAAAATTGTTCAAAGCTTAAACGAAAGCTGTCCTTCCAGACTGTGGCTGAGTCAATGTTTTGTCTTGTTTAGCTGCTGGCTCTTGCTCTCGATGGTGTCAGGCTCCCGAGCAGCTGTGCGACTTCGTGTGTGACTGTAGTGACTGCAGCGATGAGCAAGACTGTGGTAAGTTTCAAATGGTTTCTCAAATATGATATCAGAAGCAAATGTCCTGCTGTTACAATGTGGTTCCACATTAAAAAAAAACCAAAACAAAACTCATATCTGAAAAGACCAAGTTCACAGAACAAGTTTTCTTTTCACATTTTCAAACTACACACTTTGCTGCTGGTTAGTTTAGACGGCTGGATACTGAAACAAGGAGAAACATTGTTACAAAACCACTTGAAATATATTTTGGTGCATGAAATTAATCATAGTTCAGTGAGATCACTGATGAAAACTGTGAGCAGATACACTTCATTTAATAACATGCGATCCATCACAAAGTACAAAGAAAAAAGCTGCTGCTGCTGTGTGTGTGCATGCGTATCTGCATGCGTGCGTGTGTGTGCGTGGGTTTGCCACCATCTAATCAGCATGAACCTGAAAATGGAATGGCACTTGTTGAAACTAACTGATTTACTTACATGAAAAAAAGAAATGGTCCCGCTATCTCACCCTGAGGCGCACCCCTCTGTTGGAACAAGAGATCTGATTTGTTTCAAAAAATCATTTTGTCTTATGAATATACGATTGAAATCACAAAAATACATGATCCAGATGACAACAGACACCATTATGGAAGTTCGCGATCAACTAATAGTTAATCTAAATAACACAGTATGTCATGGATCGATGTAAATAGTTCAAAATAATGATTTTAGAATTTGACAGTATTTATGTAAAACAATTATTCCTTTTTGTCTCTGTTTGTTTTGTTCAGTTTTGTTTTATGGTTGTTGAGTTGATTTGTATATGTATTCTATATTTGGATTGTATTATCAAAGTTATTGTCATTGCCTGGAATTTGGTTAATAAAGTTTAAAAAAAACCCACCTAAATCCAAGATGGCTGCTTTGGGCCTCAACCACCCTCGATTATCTCTATTCTTGCTCAACTCCATATCAAATATTCAAATTTAGCTTTTATCTATTTGTTATACCTACATGTAGTAAAGCGTTTATTAAAGGTCCAAGCCTTGAGACATTATTGAATGCAAAAATCCGTTTGAACTCCATCATAAAATTGTCTCATTAATTCTTATCTTCTCGAGGCTACAATGGAAAAGACTTTGCTTGCGACTTCGAGGACGTGGGGATGTGTGGATGGACCGACCCGTCCTCCAGTGGAACATTTAGGTGGGAGAGACTTCAGGGAGCGGACATGCTGTCGGACAGTGGACCGTCCTCAGACTACACCACCGGGACGGCTACTGGTTTGTTCCTGCTCTACATCCCACATTCAGTCATTCACTTCTGACATCATCACAACAACTTTCACACGGGCAGAAAACTAAAAGAATGCAGCCCTCGAAAGGTCGTTTTGAAATTTAATATGATTTGTATGAATAATATAAGAATGAGTTAATGTGTGTGAGGCACAGTAAAGTTTCCTGGGCATGTGACCCCACACATTATATTGCTACGTTCTGGTTCTTTATCAGAGGTTTTACTGCTGGAAGTGAGTCTCCTTCGAGAGTTTTTAGCAGTTTTAGTAGAAGTTTTATCAATGACAATGATAAAACGCCGCGTTACTTATCAACTGAGAACATATACATTCACTCAAATGTGCATGAATCTTGTATAACCTTGTGGTGAGTGTGTGTTATGTCACAGCAAAAGGGTTCTTGGTGAAAAGCTGGTGGCTGATCATAAAAACCCGTGTAGCATTATAGCAAAAACTTGCAAAACAGAAAACTGGCCCCCAAAATGTATAACTTGTAGACCTTTTTTCGTTTTTGTGTTTTTGTTTACTCAAGAAGTATTTACTATGGCTCTGGTGAGCATGTGCGGTGGCAGCGCTTCTACTCAGGACTGACCCCTCGCCTTTCCAGAAAGTCTCATATCAAGTTAACAGCAACAGTTTAATGTGTTGGGTAATTTGTTTAGTATCTATTGCATTTCAGGGTCTCTCATTTGGTAGAATGGGTCGACTTCCAGTCCCAAAGTCGACACTAAAAATGAGGCACATGTTCCCATTATTGTAAAAAAAAAAAAAAACATTTTCATTTTAAATTACAACATTTGTTTACAAAGATATTTAGAGAGTCCCTGATGAAATCCTCCTCCTTGCATGAGACGTACTGTTAAAGTGTGTAATTAACAGAATGTAGGGGGGGGGGTTTCACAGCCACCTCCAACAGCCGGTAATTTATCTGCAGCTGTGGAAGCTGTTGTGCACAGCATCATTACTGTAAATAGAAAAAAAAGTCATAAGTTAGCCATGTTGTCTGCTTTGCAAAAGAATCGCTACATTCATATATCGTCTTTCAAAATAGAAACAAGACTATATGTGCATTGCCATAGAGTGATTTACTATAGATACGTGTGGACGTCAATTATTCATGCTGTTTTCGACAGGTAATGTCACTTACTCAGACAAACAGTGTCTATAAAAGTGGCATTTCCACAAGTAAAACAACAAATTAGTTAAGTATTTGAAATCAATCGCAATAAAAACAGACAATGGATGACAAAAAGCAAGAAACAATGAGGAGCTGTAGTGAAACCATCATAAAAAAAATATGTGGTGCTGCGCTCTATGCAGGCAGTGTGTGTTTACTTTGGTTGGTTGATAGATTTGTTGCTGGTTGGTTGGTTGCATGGTTGTTCATTTGCTTTTCATTCAGAATCAAATAGCTTGTGAACTTTAAAATATGCCCGCCAATATTTTCAGCAGGAAAAAAAAAAAAAAACACCTTATTTTAAAAGATCACATAAATTTCAATGAAATAATCACATAAGTGATGTGTGTTTTCTCTTGTCCATTTATTATTGTGTGATGAGGAGTCCTGCTT
Source organism: Parablennius parvicornis (assembly GCA_900302745.1). Lineage (NCBI taxonomy): Eukaryota > Metazoa > Chordata > Actinopteri > Blenniiformes > Blenniidae > Parablennius > Parablennius parvicornis. The sequence continues at coordinate 6,716 of OMNM01043881.1, forward strand.
CTCTTCGAAGCAATAGTGGTGAATTAAATCAAAAATCCTTTGATCCTACATAAACAGACAAGGCTGTTGTGTAGTTCAAACATATTCAACGAAATACACCTTCAATTGCACTAAAGAGGATAAAGTACATGGTACAAGGTCACAGTTCAAATCCACACATCTGGTAATTACAGTCCACAGATCACGTCACTGCCTTGCTGTTGTACAGTCAGTTCAAAGTCCAAAACAATCCAACACTTCCCTTTCAAACGTCAGTCTGTTATTTTGCGTGTGCAACAGTTTTCATAGTGTTCATCATAAAAGGAAATCAAAACTACATAATATTTGACAACAAGGGAGAGGCAGGCCAGGGTTGTAACAGATGAAACTAGAAAAGCACTCCGAGAGCGCAGACCTCCGCCAAATGATCAATGTTAATATTTACCAAATTCAAAATGCCACTATATCATTAATCTGGATCGGATCCCAATAGAATTTGGCACAATTCAGGGCAATGATTCTCCAAATATACATTTCAAATTTCGAGAGAATCGAAAGAAAATTCAATGAGTTATGATTTTTTTGAAACTCGTAAATGGGGTTTTCTTTGTTAACTTACTGAATTTTTCCTGACCTTATTCTGGATCCGATCCAGATGAAATGTTGCACCCGACTAGATATGACCATCCTACAGATCACTGAATTATTACAAATCAATCAGGTATGACCTCCAAGAGATATCATTTTTTGAAAACGGCTCAGGATCTTTGATATCTTATTTTTGGTTGTTTCCAGATGGTTATCCGGATCACTCTCAAAATTTAATGGGATCTAAGTTAGGTCAAGACAACATCTTCTGAATTTTTTTTAGGAAGATCTCATCGGTAGTTTTTGCGTAACCCTGCTAACAAACAGGCAGACAAAGAAGCCCTCGCAAAAACACAACCTCCTTGACGGAGGTAATAACTCATCATGAAACCTTTGACATCTGCCGTCATGTAGGTTGGTTCATGGGAGTGAGTGCCGTGAAGGGAGCATCTCCCGATACCGCAGTTTTAATCTCTCCAGAGATTCAACAGTCTTCACCAACGTGTCGTCTTCGTCTCAGATATTTCCTGTGGAATTCAGGTAAGGAATTTTTTTTTTTTTTTTTCTCTTTAAACCGCTGAAGTTTAAACATTTTACACGCCTACCTTGATCGGAGTGTCTCTCATTTTGGTTTCTGTTTATTTCACCGTTCCTGTTTTGTGATAATACAAAATTTGAAGTGTTGAAATTTGTACAAACTCTGATGGGCAGCTTTTCCTTCAGGTCTCACGGGTCTGGGTTCTGCCCCGCTGTGGGCAACCATCCGTCACAACGACTCTCAGCAGGCCGTGGTGTGGCGTCCTGAGGCCTCCAGTATCCATGCCTGGAGGGAGGCCACCATCTTTGTGGGCCGTATCGCCGCACCCTTTCGGATCCGCTTCCATTCGCAGCGGTTGGAAGGACGGTCAGGAGACGTGGCCATAGACCAGCTGGAGTTTCTAGACTGCGCTCTGCCATGTGAGTCCCACCGCCGTTTAAAGAGCCCAGAGGATCCCACACACGGTTACTTATAACGAATGAATCATCATTGAAAAGTTATTTTATTGCGTGACACTTACGGGGGCGGGCTTGATAAAACTGCAGAGCAATGACTAACGCTTTTTGACATGACGTGACCAGTGCCCCTCCCTGGAAACGAGTGTCCGGCCAGGATGTTGGAGTGTCGACGTGAGGGCTGTGTGGAGCAGCGGCAGGTCTGCGACGGCAGCGACGACTGCGGCGATGGGACTGATGAGAAAAACTGTGGTGAGAAACCAAACACTGCAGGGGAAAAAAAGCAGTGTGTGCAAATTGGTCAATACAATCTTGAGATTTAGTAGTTTTCAAGGCTGTACACAGAGAGTTTGCAAAGATCGTTGTTCATAAAGGAAAAAACATCAATATAAAAAAACTGACATGAGAACAAAGTGGTGTTCTCATTCATTTGATGCCTAAAAGGGCTCATCTGGTTTTTGAGAAATAGAAGCAATTTTTTAAAGAATTTACAATATTTAATCAAGAACTGATACTACAGCCTAAATGTCAAAACATGAACGCAGAACGATTATCATTTCAAGTCAAAAATGGGGACATGTATTTTCCCAGTGCGTACTTAGTTTAAGAGTCACAATAATTGACACGTGATGTTACAAAAACTGATTTTGTAATGTCGATTCATTATTAAATGCAAAGCAAGAGCATCATCAGACATGGTAATAAACTGTTATTTAGAGTTCATTGTGAGCATGACGAACTTCACAATGAATTTTTTTTCACGAGGAGTGAGAGCACAACAGCATATTGTTAAAATCTTAAATTGCAACATGTCAAAATAAGAATAAAAAGATTAATCAAACCTTAAACTCACTGAATTCCAATACTTTACAATCTGTTATATTATGATGTGCTTTGAGGTGGTAGAGCACATTGCAATATATGTTCGTATGCAATGCAATACTATATCTTAGATTACGTCACATTTTGTCATGCTGTGCCTCAATTCAAATAACGATATGATGGCAGAGTGAAATACGAGAAGGTACGACAATGCTGCAGTTTAGAAATCAACTGTACAAAAACAATATAGTCACTATAATCCTGATATGGTTTGACTTTCTCCAGAGTACTAACCTTTAACTACTTCTTGATAACGAGCACAGATACGAATACATATTAAATAGCATAAATATATTGATTCATATACCAGATATGTGAAAGCTTTGTGTTTCCACAAACTGTTTTTGAAAGACAAAAAAAAAAAAAAAATGATCAAATGTCTACACTTAAATGATGTGATCACAAAGTTTTATGTGTTGTTGTTTTATTTCCAGACTACCAACTCTGTGACTTTGAGCAGGATTGGTGTGGTTGGGACAATCGGTCATTGTCCAACCTGTTATGGATCAGAACCAACCAGGAGAGCATCTCCACCACGGATCCTCTGAAAGGACCCGGCAGAGATCACTCTGAAAACAGCGCAACAGGTATCTGGAAAAACTTCAGTGTTCTGTGCTTGAACTGCAGAATATATTCTGTTGTGTTTATTGGGAATGTGTTCTCCATCATTTCTTTCTTCTTCTTTAAAATTAATTAAAAAAATAAAAATAGAAAACATTTCTACCATTGCAGGGAACTTTTTATACGTCACTGTCCCTGATGGCGGTCTAAAAAAAGACTGGGCGGCTTTCCAGAGTCCGTCTCTTCAACCAACCAACAGTTCACATCCTTGCAAGGTAAAGTTCCACCCTGAAACATTCCAAACTCCTACAAATTGCTCAAAATTTCTGAAGAAATTCCCCTAATCCTGAAACAAGAGCTGTTGATTTACTTCTGAGGTTTTCCTCAATAACATTTGCAATGATTTGAACTCAGCCACAGTTTGAGGCTAAAGCACCAGGTTTCTTGCTGTAGATGGTGATGTACACACATCAGTTTGGGCCGAGGTCCGGCGGTTTGACGGTGCTAGTGGCAGATCGAGCCATCTACCCAGTGTGGGAGAGGGGCGGGTCTCTGGGTGA
>OMNM01043884.1:0-29122 GCA_900302745.1 Parablennius parvicornis
ATAGGGCACCAAAAAGTGAATTCAGCAAAGATATCTCTTTTTAATATTTACTACTTCCTTTACAGTTAGTGCATTTACGCCTTTGGCTGAGTTATTACTTTTTCTCTGTCTTTGTTGCCCTAGAAGGTTGGTCTACCTGGTAATAGTCTAGTCTTCAGCATCAACAAATCTTAACCAGCTTCAGGGGTGCAAAACAATAACAATGCTATTGGACTTGCTATTGTCATTCATCACTAAGTATGACATATAATTGATCTTTTTCTTGTCCAGTGAGAAACATACAGAAATGTTTTCACGGATGAATCAAGGCCATATTGTCATCATGGCTTCTTTTCCTACTCTCACTGTTCATATGATGTACTGGTTTGATATGTAGCGATTTCATTTTTTGACAAATACATTACCTGCAAGTACATGGTAATTTTTTTTTTTTTGTGAATCTAATTCATTCTTGCCGATTAACAGATTAAACGCACCAAGAATTTTCCGTGGTTCAGTCAGGAGATCAATCCCATAATGTTTTGCGATGTGATGTTGGCTTCTTATGTGCTCATGATCCCACATCTGCATTTACCTGGAAGCCCAAAAGTATGTAAGATGTTAACTTGATTATTAGAGTGTGTTTTGTTTCTATTCTGTTTTGGGGTTTTTTTTGTTTGTTTTCAAGACAGCAATCCCAAAAGAACATTTGTCAAAGTATGCACAGGAAAGACAATTATATGCTTACAGGCTACAGCAGCGTTGTTTCCTCTAATGACCAATTGTGCTTCGCCACCGTCATTTTTCTCAAAGCGCAATGTGGATTGAGGCAGTTTTGACCCCAGCTGAAGAGACCAGTGCAGAATGGACAGGCAGGCAGCAACTTGACTTAATGATTGACATCACTGAGAACCAAAGATGGTATGGGGGGGGGGGCTAATCAGTCCCCACCAAGAAAACCTGACTGCTGCATCTAACTGCTGGCATGTTTTCTCCACAGTAATGGTAAAATAAGAAGTCCTGGTCCACATTTGCTGTGACAAAGAAGCATTACACTCAAGCCAGTGATACACCTTGATCGCCTTTTTTTTTTCTTCTTGCAGTCAGATGATGCATCATGACATGTGACAATCTCAAAACTGTGACTGGATTTTGTTATCCAATACTTGTACCATTAATGCATGGTCTGATTAAAATGAATATATTCATATCATTAAAAATCAAAAAAGCATAAAAGTGGAAAATAAGTTCAAGAATTCCTGAAGTGTTTTTACAGTTAATCTTGACCACAATATGTATTCCACTGGAAATGTAAATGTTCAAAAATTACCTTTCTGAGCTCAAAACTTTAAAATGCATGGTCAGATTATGAGACAACGACGTCTGTGGGTATGTTAAAGGCCCCCCGCCCTCCCCCATTGACCCAAAAAATGTTGTTGTTTTTAATATTATTAGAATTGACTAGCATATTTATGTATTTGTAGCTTCATGGTCAGTTATTTCAAGCATGTTACTTAAGTGAAATATACAATGTGTGATGTAATTTACTACATTTAAAATTATAAGTCACTACTAAGCATTTTCACAATTTTAGCAAATATCAAAATCTTTTGATCTGCATTTTGTTGCCAATAACTTTATCTTTGACAATAGAAAAGTCCTTCTACAGATTAGGATTTGTTTTGTTTTTTTTGGACAATCGTACTTTTGTTTGTTATTTTTTTCAAACTTTATGAAGGGTCACCTGTTAGCTCCCTCTATGTGCAAAATAAGTAGTTTGTTTTCAGTCACATTTTTAGTCTGCTGATAAACTGTTGATGCCATTGAGTTTAAGTGGAGAAAGGTGGAAGGGTTAAGTGCAGATTGTGGTTTTCTTTCTATTTATTGTAAATGTCTGCAACCAAAGTTGAAAATAAAATGAGCAAGAATTTGCATTTAAAGCTTATAATTCATCCATTTTCTTTTAGATATTCCATTGTATTTATTCATAACGACTGTATTTGTAGAGTACAAGCCGTTGAATTGATCTGATTGAAAGACTGTAGAGTGTGTTGCTGTTCTGGTTCAACCAGGATCCACAAGCGTTTGCTACGTGATGAGAACCTTTTCTGTTTTGATTTGAAATGAAACACTTAAATGATTTGCCTTCAGCATCTCTGTTGAATACATTTTATGGTGCTTCTTTACATTTTACATGTTGCTGCTAAGTTCAAATGTTGTTTTTTCCATTCCTGAGCTGTTCCTGGTCTAGTCTCTATCGGCTCAAATCTCTCTAAAATTCCATAGGTTGTGTTTTGTTTCAGTGGTGAGTCACATAACAGACACTTAAAATAACAAAGAGAATCTCACAAACAGGACGTACAATGAACATTTGTTAATGTGGTTTTTCTTCTTGTCAAACAAATTAGCAGCTATTTATTTTCAAGAATACACTTTTCAATTCACCCATGATTTATTTATGAAGTGCAAATCACAACATACTCATGGCATGTTTGAAGAAAATACAGAAAAATCACAAACACTGAGCGACACAGTCAAAGAACCTGCGGGAAAGTACAGAAAGAGATGACAGAGAGGAGAAAGCACCGACCACAGCAAAGAGGCACAAACACTTAGTGATATGGTAAAGGTGACTTGCGGATGGACGATGAAGACAAACTCAATACATCTAATAAGTTCTCCCAGCAGTCTAAACCTATAGCAGCAGCTTATCTATAACTTCAGCTCCTAACATGAAGCAATGCTGCTGAACATCAAAATGTATGTGAGCAGCGGCCACCGGCAGGACAGTGAGCGTCGTGGATGGGTGGCACAGTCAGCAGCGGCTAACATTCCTTTGTGGAAAGCCCTCTGGAGAGACGCTGCCATCTTCGTTGTGTCTGTGGCCGCGCTGACAGGGGCACTGTTAGTCGATCTCGGCATGTAGGTCAAAAAAAGAGCCACAAGAAAAATTAACAAGCGAAGCGAGCGGCTGCGTGTAGTGCTTCAGTGTAATGAGACTTTCAGTTGAGAATGTGCAGGCAGCTTCGTTGAGCTGTGGCTTGGATGTTTATGTCATCTGTTAGTTTTACTGTTAACCATGCACGAGAAATCTTTATTATCACCCTTCCATCGACATTAGGGGGATCTGGAGTGATACATCCTGATGCCAGCTCCAGTAGTAATTTGCAGCTCATACACTATTAATCATTTATACGCAGAGACTAGTAAACAAGCCCTGCACCATATGAGGAACAGGATACGGATTATTGTAATAAACAGATATCTGATTTTGTTTTTTTTTGTATCCCTTTCAGTCTTCCGCCACAGTTTCCTCACTCTGTTCTGATATATTTCAGCGCCCGACACGGTCTCTAACCTCTCAGCCACTTTCAAAACGCACAATAAGTTAATTTGAGCTGGTGTGAATGCATGGCTCAAAGTGTCAGTTTCCAAACAAGAAATTGATTTCTTGTTATAACTAGCAATAAAGACATTCTCTTCAATGCTGTAGCTTTGTACCAATTCAGAGTCTCATCCTTTGAAAGGTGCCATTTCAAAACTGATGTTGGTCCGAAATTGATGACTCCTTTGAAAAGCTTTTGCAAATATCTTCTGTGGTTTCAAGACAAAAAAGATGATCCTAACCCCAATCCACCCTCAAATATCTGACACATTTAAGGTGCTAAGTTAACCTAACAATTAGCATGATTAACACAGTATAGTATGAGGAAAGAAATGTGTTTTGAATCTTCTGTAATGAGAGAATGAGGAAATGGCAAACATCATGAATAATTTGCACTGTTGCCTGTGCTTGACTAATTACGAGGGACCAAATGTTCCATCAGTGTGAGACCTTGAGACTAGGGCCAGTTTCATAGTGTAGCACAGCCTTGTTCGCTTTCCTAGTGAGAGGTTTATCCACGGGGGTTATTGCCGTCTCTGTATTGTGCAGTGATTTTTTTACAACCTTTTTCTAGTGAAACCACATTTCTTGCAAGGTGATTGAAGCTCTAATCCCTGGTGTGCAGCTCTTCCACCACTTTACTTAGGGACAACAAAAGCACACTATCACTGAGGACTTTTCAACAACTTGTGAAGAAAACACACTTCTCTTTCAAGCTTTATCACATCCATCTGTGCACATGCTCTGCACATTTAAACACATCATGCTCAAATTATGTCAATGCAATTATATAAATGCGCACAAGTATCGATAGAACTGTTTGACTAAGATGTTTACAGAATTTTTGATATTCAGAATTAAACTTTTTTGAACTGTCATAAATATTATTTGAAAAGCTATTTATTTTATGTGGTCTCTTGAGCCGGTTGGGCTAGGAGTTAATTTTTGGGTTGAAGCAGTTTGTTTTTAAAGCACGCTTTTTGTCATGGACTAATAAAGCAATAGAACAATATATCACAAATCTGACATATTTGAGCCTAAATTGAGCCTAAGTCTTCAACCTACTGAGAACTTTAGTTTCTCCGAGTACCTAAAGTGTTTTCTACATATAAGTTTTCACCTAACTTACCAGGCTGTGTGCTTTCTTGAATTTATTCAGCATTTTGAATGTGATGTGTTTCTGCTTTTCTTTCATGTGTCCGACCCATGTTGGATGTCTTGAAATCATTTTTGCTGCTGTTAAAACGTCCTCCTCCAACCAGATGATGAGGTAAGAAACTCAAGTTTTCCTCAACGTTGCAGAAGAAGATGAAGTAGGTCACTTGTGAGGGGAGATTTAGCCTGGACTGTGGTTTGTTGATGTCAGTGTGTTTTTTCCCCGATAACCCGTTCTGTTGGATTTATCTGCGGTTTGGCTTAATTTGTCAAGGAATCAATGCATTTGCTTGAAAAGAAAAGTTGTGCTGCTGCTTTTGCTTTGAACACTGAACTTGTTTGACTGATTATAATGCTCCAGGGTTTCACTTGACACCGCAAAAATAGCCATGTATGAATGGGTGTGTTCACAGAACCCAGATTTTCTTGTTCCTCTTCTTGCAAGGTGACAACTGAGAATCCTCTGTGCGTCAGACGTGTGTTACTCCGCACACCTGAGTGGTTTATGTCTCCTTTATGTGAAGTGTACTGTAGGCTGAGGGATGGTGATCGTCTGTTATATCCTTACCAGTAGCTGGAAGACTATCACCTTCGTGTCAAAACCCTCTTTGCTCCCCCCCCTCCTCCTGTCACTGTGTACATCCCAAAACCCTGCAGCTGTGTTTGGTCTGACTGAGTGGGGATGAAAGAGGGGCGTGTTTGTTTTCAAGCCCCAACAGTTCACAGGCGGGTGGTGAGGAGGGGATCTGTGCGGGTGTGACAAACCCGGGTTCCTTCCTCGGCTACATTCCAGGCCCGTGTGACAAAGCTGCTGAGCATGTAGACAAGGGCACACCTCTACAAGGAAACGCTCAGCATCTGTCCCAGAACCTGGAGGAGCCTGCTGGTGCTGCTGCTCCGGCTGCTGGCAGTGCGACAGTATTTGCTCGTTACTCTCGCCATGGTTTGGCACATCTCTTGTTGGTTTTGTGATTAAATACGCAGATGTTCAAGACTGCTGCTTCTACATTCCTGCTTTTCAAACCACACCCCTTGTGCACTTCTCATTAGGAACAAGGTATCTCTCCTCCAAAGGCCATCATTTGGTTCAGATTGACACTACTCAAGTGCCCTTGTCTTGCTCCTCCCCGCGGCTGTAAACCACACAAGGCTCTCGGGTGTGGTGGAGCAAGAGGGTGGCCGTGGCTTCCTTTTGTTAGCCTGAAAATGCCACAAAGTCTCTCACATACATACACACACACACACACACATAGTGACGTCAGTGTTCACGGGCAGGGCCAGCTCTGGAGAGCATGAAGAAGATGGTTGTCTCACTTGAGAGAAACTTCCCTCAAATGTGCACACACTTACACACACAAGCATTCACAAAATCACTATGGTGCGCGCATTCCACTGTGGCTTTTACTGAACTAGCCATTAGCTTCTTGTGCCTCCAAATGCTGCCTGCCAATAGAGTAGGCAGTCTATACTTGGAGTTTATTAGCCCATTAGCTTGCTAGCTTTTGCATTGGTTGCTGGCGTTTTCCGCTTTCCTCTGCCCCTGTAGCTGCCTCTGCGTTTCTCATTTGCTATCACTGCCAGTGTGTGCTGGCTCATTGCACTCACTGGCAAACTGGAAGGGCAGAATGTGCAGATTTCCAGCACCACTCCCACATCATACATGACATTTAGTTGTCGAAGAGACACATGCAGTGCATAAGCAAACACATTTTTGAGTTGAGGAAGTAGTGATGAGATGAAGGGTGTGAATCGTGACTTGACAAAAACTTATGATACCGTTCACTATTTTCAAAGAAGTTTTAAATGAAGAATACACAGACTTAATTTCAGCTTCTCCATCTCTTCCTGTAGCTGTGGTGTTGTTACCAAGTGAATCTTATACTAGGCTGTACAGTAATTGTACCATCCGTCCCACTGCCCTGATGCTGCCAACAACGAAGCCTCTTCATGTGAGCTCTTTTGTAGCAAGTGAGTGACGTATCGCTCATCAATGAAACATGACTCATCCCTCAGTATTATTTTGCATTAGGCGCAGAGTGTGGAGGTTATTCTTTCAGCTTGTCATGATATTATCTGAGCAGTGGCACAGTGATAATGTAGACATTGCTTCGGCCCGTGGGTTGGGCTTTGACAGGCGGCCTTCTAGGCTTTTCCAGTTTGATGTGAGGGCAAACAATCGAGTTAGGGAGCAAGCACGCAACACTTGACTGAATACCAAACTGCCATAAGAGAGCAATAAAGAGATGCTGAGAGACGAACGCTCAAAGAGGGTTTTGTTATCGGCATCAGATGCCATCATGTGTTCAGTATTCTTTTGTAAGAGCTAGTTTTTCTACAGGAAGAGAAGCTGTACAAGACTGTTGTTGTCATCATGAACTAAGTGAGTTAATGTTGACTGAAACACTATCATTAGTCTACAATATTTTTACAACATGTCATGTCAAAGGGAAATACAGCAAGTACAAGTTGAGAATATTTGTTGAATGAGGACACATTGTTTTTTTTATATATTTCTCACAGTTTAATTGAAATTAAGCCCATTAGGTCTTGTTGTCAGATGTTATAATAAAACACATTGGAAGAAACAGTGAAATAACAACAACTGTTAATAATACATGTTGAATACATCATTATCTATTTAGGGCATAATTTGTCACATTGACCCATAATGATGGCAGTGAATTGCAAAGTGAACTGCAAGCCTTGAGATTGGCGGATGACTTGCTCTAACTGAACCACTGCTTCCCCACATCATATCTATGACTAACTACAACTATAATTGAACTACTGTTTTTGCCCCTGTACAAAGAACAGTGAAAGGCCAGAGGCTCGATGTTCATAGCTTCAATATTTCATGAAAGAATTTTCTGAAATTTGGCTCAAACTTTTAACTCTCACTCAAAACTGAACCGATTCACCTTCAGCAGCCACATGTCAAAGGTCCATGTCACTAGGAATGCAATATCTCTGTAAACTCTTTTGAGAATGGCCTTATATTTGTTGCAAATCTACATGTTGATGGACTGCATAATGAAGTATTAGACTGTGATGACCATGTGAAGTTATATTCACAAGGGCTTTGAGGATTTTATTCATAGTTGGCTCACTCTCACTAAATAAAATTTGCTAGGTGTTAAGGGGAGCTAGCTGTGCTGTTTTGTTTGGGAATGCAATACGTCTGATAATCTCCCCTTATTAAAATTCTTTTAAATCCTAAAACAATTGTCGCTACACATTTATGAGTCAGAGCAGGTACCAGAGGTAAACAAAAACAAGGCACCAGTTCAAGTCTTTTGGTCTAGGTTATCTATGTTTGTTGATTAAAATGAAATTATCTCCTTGAGATAATTTTTTGGCATGAACCAACAGAAACAACAAGCAAATAGAAAACAAACATTGGACCACTTAATTACACACACACGCACACACACACACACACACACACACACACACACACACACACATAAAACACTCTCACCACCAGCAAAAGTCATGCAAACACACAAAGAAAGGGGTTCCCCTCATGAATAGAGATCTCTACACAGACAGAGCATGAAGTGACACGAAGCAAAACCCGATATGAGATAGAAACAGGTCCTCTGCTGCTTGTGAATCATAATGTGGCGGTGAAGTCATGATATGAGTGTACTTAAAGAAGTTGGTTGCATTACTTTAAAGGTGCTTGTATTGTTAAGGCTGGCTCGCTGTTGCATTCTCACTAGGACACCCGATCAGAGCAGATCAATTATTAATCTTAGCAGCTACACCTGGTCATTGATATCATTTACTGCAGAGAACAAAGTCTACAACACTATCAAAAAATTACCTTCAGATTGATGTTAAGTTACCACAGAAAAAATGTGAGATTTTTCTGTGAATGAGTCCGTCTCCATTCATGTCTGGTATCTTTTCAGCTACCACCTGTGGGGTATCTAGTTTGAAATATCTTACTGAATTGCCCTGTTCCCCTCAGATAGTCTCACTGCTTCCTTCCCTTTCCTGCTGGGCCAGCTCACCAGACCATCAAGCTGACTGGCTTACATCCTCATCCCTGCAGATGTCCCACGTCAGCCTGAGCTCGCCTTCCAACCTCAATCCTCAGCACTGTGCAGAAGTTTTTGGTCAGAGGGCGACCCTAAACATTCTTCTAAACCCTCATAGAAGTAGTCCCTGCCAATGGCTATAAATAATCTCATCCCAGTTCCCATGGCCCCACTGAGGTCCCACAACTCGGTGTGTTCTATGTTCTATTAGAGAAAACATCACTGTTTTATGATAACTGAAGGGTAGTTAGCTCTCTCACTATGCTCTGGCTTGTAAATGTGGAGCTGACTGCAAGGTTTTTAATCAAACTTGAATTTACACTTCAAGCAGTGTTTTTGTTTTTAACTTGAAATTCATATTTAGTTTGCCCAATGCCAGTATTACCACCATCCATTTCTTAACTCCTATTGGACACATTGTTCTGTTCTGTCACTTTTTGGATTGAAGTGCAATCTTTCTCGTCATGATGCACTTACATTCTGGATGTGTCTGATTTATACTGCTGTGAAGTCATTGGTATTCAGATACAGTGTACACTAAAAATACCATAAAGGGGGAATTCACACAAATATACTGTAATTTAGGACATTAAAAAGACTTAATAAGCCTATGGCCAAAAAATTGTCCTTGTCCATATTCAATTTCTGCATGCTAAAGTGAGCAAATCCTCCAAAGAATAAATGTTTGTAGGCAGTGAAACCAAAAATATTGATTTCCTGACTCTTTGACAATATTAACATTCTCACAACTGATCGTTGTTCCAAAAGTTTCTGAGATTACGTATAACTTGTCGGCATGAAACTCGCTGTAGACTTTGTGTTCTTATCTGTCCTGCTTCATGTGTCAGACATTAGATTTAGCATTTGATTTAGCATGTTGACATTTAAAACCCCCTGTTCACTGGGGAAACGTATTATTAATGCTTTAACCAGTCCTCCTAACGGTAATATGAAAGATGTTGGACTGTAAGTGAGTGTCTCACACATTTTTCCAGTACAGTACTTATGACGTATTTGTGGTGAGGGCAATGGGGGCCCAGGGATTCGGAAAGCCAGCTTAGATGCGTGAGTTTACTGTTTCAAATCCAGCTGCTGTTGGGTCTCCACTGTGGGTATCTGAGCAATCACCTTTACACCCCAACTGCTCTGCTCAGGTTGCCTCAACAGGGCTATCTGGTGTAAAAACGTGCCAAGCCAAACATGCAGACCACATAATCTGCTGTGGCAACCTCAGAGGTGAGCAGCAGGAATGCCAACGCACACCTATGATATTTTATGGACTCTAAATAAGAATAGTTTGTTTTTTTGTTGCTGAGATGAGTGTGGCTGAAAGCAGTGTTTGCAACAGCTGTAGTTCTGTGTCAGTTATTATTTCAATGCTGTAGATGAATGTGGTTGAGCGCTGTTGCAGTGTGAACAGATACATTTTTTTTAACTATTTGACTTTAAACCAACTGATGACATTGCAAGATTTGCAAACGTAGCCTTCAATAAGCTGAGTTTGGGCCTAATGTATGTTTGTACTTGAAGACAAAGTAGCAGACTAGTAGCTGAGAGTGGAATTTATCCCGAGGGCAATTCAGTAGAGGACATGACACTGTTTTTTTTTATGTTCATGGGGATCATAATGTCACTGACAGGTTAAACCTGTAAGACATGCTGATGAAATCCGTTGTAGGAAAAAAAGGAGATGTCTGAAGTGTGAGCTGCGCCCTTTTCTCTGACTGCAACATTTCATGGTAGAGGCAGCATTTTAGCCTCTTTGATGAAGATTGGTTGATCTTATCTTTGTGCCTCTGGGAGCAAAGTCACAGAGTTTATCCTTACTGCTTGCACTGTGAAGACAGCTCTGTTCATGGCAGACAGTAATGAGCTCAGTAAATAAACAAGGATATGATCATCATCATCAGACATTTCTAATATGCACTCGCTTTTGTGGACAACTAGAAAATTGTGTGATATGGGTCACTTTCAAAAAGAGATGAATAAGCTTTCTGTAATATAGGAATGGGTGTAATGTGGACTTTCATGAGGTTTTCTTGGACATCATTTGATCATGCAGGGTCCTCTCTTAAGACATTTGGCCAACACATCAGTAGTAGTTAGCCACTGACATTCCCACAAGCCTTTTTTTTTTTTTTTTTTCTTCCTTTGAGGCTATGTCTGATGCACATAATCACATTTCGCATTTGGCACCACCTAATGGGTGCTAATAACGGTGTGTGAACGTTCCTGCTAGAGTTTATGGGATTGTGCGCTAATGCTCCAAGATGAGACCCGCATGGACCTCAGCTGCAGCACCTTCCACTCCCTTTAAGAAAACATTTCCAGATGCTTCGTTCATGCTGCCGGACAGTGAGAGGAAATTCCAGACAGGCTGAAAGGAAGAGCAGAAGAGATGGTGGAGATCTTCTTGATGACAGGGAATGTAGTAAAGGATGATTATAGTCCCTGGAGAACATATAACCTATATCTTGATGCAGTCTGCTAGTAAGTGTTTTGGAGAAAAAAGAAACATTTTATCTTCAGGATTTGCAGCGTGTTGTGTGATGGATGAGAGCGTCATTTGATCAAATTTGGTAAAAGCGGAAAAAACATTATTTTGTTATGTTATAGGAATGCGAACCAAGGTTGCTAAATGTTTAAAGTTAAAGAAAGTTCCCTGTATAGAATGAACACCACCTAAACCAGACAAGTCAGGAAACCAATTCATTATACTGTATTCTTTCTTTTTGCACCACCAGCATCACGGCTGGCGGCAACACCAAGACAAAACAGATACTTATACCGATGGTGGTGTCAGATAACCCTCTTGGGTGCAAGTGACGTATGGAGTGTGGTAATGTTCTCTGACATGATGATGAATGGGGAGAAATAGAGAGCTGTCAGTGAAAGACCACCACAACTGGGGTTGAAGTATCTTGGTGTCGGATTATATTGGAATAAAGAAAGTGATTTAGTGGCTGATTGAATAAGTTCTTTCCTTAACGTCACAGCCTGCTGGACCCTACTACCAGCCTAAACAGGAGACCCCACCTGCAGCTGATTAATTTGTTTCACAAACAAACAAGAAGCTGCTCACCCAGCACGAGTAAACACCAAGTATAACATTAGCAGGCAAAAAACCTGGTTCACTTTTACTGATCAGCATGTGTTTTCCACCTCCCCACGTTTCACATACATCAGGCTGCGTGTGTGCGACTTTTAAAACCAGACACTGCAGCTATACCCACAGACTAGTCCACTAAAATTCTGTAAATATTTACAACTCCTGGAGCAGTTTTATAGGAATAGTTTATTGAGTTCCATATTTCAGTCTACTGGTATTCTCTGTTTGAGAAATGGTGTAGTTGGCATTTGCTACAAATCATGGGTTTGCTTATATTCTAAACAATACTGACAATCAGGAGCTATCCATTCAGATTTATATATTGAAATAAACACATAGAATCTTTCGAGATAGCAGTGTGACCTGCAAATAATTAGAATTTTGTTTACCTTTTTTACTGTTAAAATATGATACTTTAAACAATACGAAGCCCACATTTGTGCTTTTATTACTAAAACTATGTGTGTGAACAGTACCATGTAAGGTTTGAATGATGCCAGATGCAGCTTTTCTCAATCAGTTCTGCTTTTTATGAGCATTACTTTGATGTGGGATGAAGTTTTTATACCTTGCTGGTATGTATCAGCTGATTGTGACTGTCAAGAATGTGTAGCATATGATCTGTTATTATTTCTCCATTACATCTATTTACTGTGTAAGCGGACACTATGACTGGGCGATTAATCAAATTCAAATTAATCAAATTATCAAAAAATTGTCAAATGGTGATGTGAGACCTTGTGAATTGCTCATCCTAAACCCAACATTTCAAAAAGTATACCTTTAAAAAGAAATTGTAAGACCAATCTCATTAAGAAGAGCTTTATTGCTCTGTGTAACAATTCTGTATCAAGGGGGGGAAAAAAGTCCAGTCTGTAACCCTGTAATCATGTTACATCCACTAGTTATGGAACCATGACGCTACACCCCATAACCCCTTTTAGTATTAATTTAATGTGCGGAAAAAAACAACAACATTGTTGTTAATGGCTGTTGAGATCCATTCAAGATAAGAAGATATAACTGTTCTCATCCTAGCTAAGTGCTCTCTGGTTACTCTTTACAAACAGGATGCATAGTCAGAACTGTACAATGCGTGTTTTGGTGGTAGTAGCAGTAGTTTGTAGTTGGAGTAGTTAGGCAGGTGTGGTTGTGCGTATGTTTTTTTTTTTTTGGATGGGTATGTTGATTGTTAGTGTGTGTAGTAAATGTTCTAAAATATGAAGTGTTTTGGGAGGAATTGAAAACAGTAGTGTTGTGCCGGCTGGCATTTGGGGCTGAGGCATCTCAAGTGTACTTCTTTTGAGAATTGGGATCATAGGAACTGGGTGAACACCACAACATGTGCGATTCATTGGAGGATCAAAGAAACGACACGTGGCTCCTGGCTTCCTCTGACTCTGAAGCCTGCTCCCCCTCAACTCCTCACCCCTTTTTTTTCCTTTTATGTGCTCCCCTCATTTCGGACCAGTTTCTTTTATTCTTGTTTTTTGCCTTCCGGTGCACAAAGGAGCTCTGACATCTGTCTAAAATAGCCTGTCTTACTTAAAGGAATCGCTCCCTCGGGCTTCAGGCTTTCTTACTCTAACCTCAGTACAAACATACTCGCATACCTGTGGCATCTTGACCTCCCTGTTATTCAGGAACTCCAACCAGACTGGGATCCCTCTTTATTCCCATCTCTGACCACGTGTATCCACCCTCCATGCCAAGGAGATTTCCAAACTGAAGTGAACTGTTGGGTGAACATGTATATTTTAAACATATTATCCTATTGTGGAATTTTTAGAGTATTCAACAGTTATAAAATACATGTTGTTATATTTTATTTGGTAGCATCCATTCATTTATTCTCTATGCTTTCTATTTATTCTTTATACTTTATCCTGGTTAAGGTCACAAAGAGCTGAAGCCAACCCAGCTGCAAGGAGGCAATTATACACATTGTGGGCAGGATGTGTTAATAATTATCACTAGTACTTTAACAGAGTATGCACTCAAAATCACAAGGTTATGGCTTGAAGTGTACTTCAATTGTTTAAAAAAATAAAATAAAATATGAATTTGCTAAGCTTGTAATTTAAAAAGAGCATAACCCAGCAGGAAATAATATACTCATTAACTGCTGCTCTGTGTGAGGTACTTTTAATTACGTGCGTCTATCTCACTGTGAATGTGTGTTTGTGAGTGTGGTCGTGTGATCTTCAAACATTCCGCGGAGCCAGAGGACACACGTTATTTGGCTGGTTTATGGAGCTGGCCATAGTATTTAAGTACTAAGAGCAGCTAATGACTTCCTTAATTTTGCTGTTAAAAAGTTTTCTCAGCTTCTTTTTAGAATCCTGGTAATTTAGGAATAACTCAAAAAACATCCGGTGATTCCAACAGGTTACCATGGCTCAGCTATCGTAACACATACAGCCATGTGTTCAGAGTTTGTTCCGTGTATCCTCAGCATTTGTTTTGCTATTTTAATGGCATATTCACGCAGACACAGGAAAGAGAAGTTTTGACTGCAGGCATATCACTATTTGCCCACCCTTCCATTGCTAAGGAAAGGAATTAATTTAACTGAAACTGAGGAGATGCTTGGAAAGCAAACCAATGTATACTATAACTTCTATGTCAGAAGACCTCTCCTTCACTTCCAGATAAATCATGCTGATATCTCATAGGACTGCAACAAATGGGAACACAATTTGTGAAGGTGTTTTGAAAATGTCCCACAACTTTCATAGTGGTACAAGGCCTTGTAAACATTTTGCAGATTTTTTTTTTTTTTTTTTTTCAAAATTGTCATCACAGATATCTCAGACCATTCTTAATTTAGTTTTTGCGAAACACAAAGTGGGAGGGATGTGAAATGAGCCTTCATCGTATCAGTCTGGTCTTCATCCAAGTTGAGGTAATTGTCCACCAGTTTTTTTTGTTTTTTTTTTTAGATCTATTTTGGTCAACGTCTGATGACAAAATGATTGCTTGACTTGGGAGCGGCTCTGTATTTATATAGTCAAAGGTTCTGAACAGTCTTGCAACTGTTGTATGTCTTTTGCAACACAGTCATACGCACCAAAACTGCATTATGTTCACATGCATGTCCAAAGTGTTAAATGTGATAATTAGCATCTTACAACATGCATGCAAACTCCAGGCAAAGTTTTATCCAAATGGCACCGGGAGTTTTTGAAACATGTTTACGACATTTATGGTACATAATTCACTGTGATTCCATTGAAAGTTCTTGCTAATTTGGATTTTATGTCATACCTTAGTTTCTCCAACTAGTCACACATTGTCACAACCCAATTAGATGGAGAGTAATCTTGAGTGAACTGTATTTTCTACGTAAGGCAAGGTCTTAAACTAATAACGTTTCCATGATTGTCTAGCAGTCAAAGTCAAAGACACTATTACATTTTGCAGAGTTTAACTGCCTTTCTCAGTATGTGAATTAACTCCCTGCTACAGATTGTTTCTCTGAGAAATCTGAGACTAAATTAAATCCTGTTGTATAGCTATGTGTATATATTACCCAGTTCTTCTCTAAATATTAATTGAAGTATACATCAAGGTATTATTGACCATTTTTTTCGGCATTCATTTGACTAATTCCTGGTATTTTAATAATCCATAAAATCCCAGTGCTCTGGTGTTGTCCAGCCAAATGTCTCCTTGTTTATTCAGCTGCTTCTGACTAATTCCAGTATGCATTACCAGTAAATACTAATCTGTTAGTCTTGCTTATTATCCTTATATATTAAGTATTATATGTCGCACCACACTGTGATGTGTATTTTTGAACACATGCTTCTTCAAAAGATTTTGTTAAACCTGACAGTACGTTGGCCTGAAACTGTCTGTTTCCTGGAGAATCCAGGGGGAAAAACAGAAAGGAGACTGCAGACAAGCTGGGGAAAATGGGGTTTGAGCCTATGAATACCTAATGACAACATATTTCATAACGTTATAATTACCACAGCTTATACTATCACCCAACCAGTAAGATTCCTGTATTTGATAACTTAGTGAAAAATAACAGGTATGTTTTTATGAGTGCTTGTTAATGATTGCGTCAGCCAGACTGAGTGATATTCTCCTGTTTATTCCATTTGTGCTCATCCATACACATGGCTTCCTGTTTCTATACATCAGTTGTCCGTCCTGCAAACTCTTGATTCTCAAAAATGCCCAGAATTTAAAGAGTCTAAAATACCCCCTTAGGCGTCTGTCTTCCCCCACCACACAGCAGGCCACTGGGCAGTAAATAACGCCCTCGCTGTCCTTGCCCTTCCACTCCACCTGTTAACCACGACCACAGCAGACTGCCAGCCGCCCTCCTGTGCCGCCCGTCTGTGATGTTTATGTTAGTGAGGAATGCGGCATATTTTAGGAGTACACGGAACCAAGTGAAACGTGTTTAACCTATGATCATGCATTAGGTCAAATTACAAAACACATTAAACACGTTTAAAAACTGATGTTTAAAAGAGTAATTTGTCACCTAAGCTGCTGTTTATGAGTGATATTTAAGTAAGGTAACACCTCTTCAGAACCTGTTAAATGTCAGACAGTCCCTTAGAAAGACATGCTGTCTGACCGCATAGAAAATCAGAGGTGTACTCCACTTATAAGTACTAATGTAAAAAAAGAATTGTGAAAGTAGAACTACCATTTTCAACTTATGTATTTGGATAGAAATAGGAAGGTAACGGTACTGAGGTGTGAGTTTAAAAAATTCCTTCTCTCCATGGTTGACGCTCCGACTTTTCTTGTCAGTCAAATTGTTATCGGTGGAGTTTCAGTAAAATAACAAGCCATTTTTGAGATTGTAAGGAGTACAATTGATTAATATTTAAAGTAAAAGTGAAAAAAATTAAGTTAATGCAGATAACTGAAGAAGTGTCGTAACAAACTAATGCTTGTTGTCCTTCCCACCTCTGCTGGCTAAATCATGGGGTGATTAAATCATGATAGTCGGATAGAGAATAACAGAAAGTTTCAGAAAATTAACCTTCTTTGGGGAAATGATGCAACTAGAAAGGCTTCTCCACAACCAAACATTTAGTTCGTTTACTGTCATTTACATTCTCATTGAAGTTCTTAGATAAAGTCTGTAAGCACACAGTAAGATGTAGGTTGGAGGTCATCTTGTTATGTGAAATGACAGATGTGGCCTTTTGCACTCAGCCACTTCGGTTGTGAGATTGTTCTCAGTGGGAAAACACCAGCCTGTGAAAGAGATATCTTGGCATTGCATAACCTCCCGCAACAATGTGTATCGGTCCCTGAAAGTGTTAGGAAAGCAAACACACCAAAAGGAATTCTTGAGTGGCACAAGGACGCTGCAAATGGTAAATTTCTGTCATTGAAAAACACACTTTGTGGGATCAAGGGGGGTTGGTTTGTTTGAGAGTGAATCTCAGAAGCCTGTCAGAAGTTGCTCGCCTTTTGTGAAGTTTACACACTTTTTTTTGACTGATTTACTGCGAGGTCTTGTTGGTGCTGCAGTGCACCAGCAGTCTCTGAATACCTTTCTGTTTTTCAGACTCTCTGGAGACAAAAGCCCAGTTTCCTCTCTCTAAATGAGCACTCTGGTTATGGCATAGCAGTGTCTCTCTTGCATTGCTGCCCAGTTTCCCTGGGAGTCATGCCAAAAGGGGTGCCCCCTTCTCTGCAGTGTTATGATCAGAGGGTAATGCTGAGTTCTTGTGCATTGATTCTAGCCTCGCCTAGTTAAAACACACTTTTCATCTTAGTGTAGTTGCAGATGTTGAATTTTTCAGAATGAAGACAGATGCAGAATGTCAAGATCTTGTATATATTTTTAGCTCTGTTGTTTGTCCTTCTGGCAAAACCTAAAGAATGACTTGAATGAGTCGAGAAGCAGACCAAGAGGCTTGTTTTTCTTTCTAATCAGCAGCCTGGTCCATCCAGAGCCAAACTGAAGCAGGGCCTGCAGAGAAAACTCTGCTGCTGACTTAGGAGTCTTGTGCTCGCTGGTGTCTGGGCTATTTATAGAGTTAGCCTGAGAATTCAGACTAAGGTCAGCAATCAGATTCCTACTCCCAACTACTGGGAT
Source organism: Parablennius parvicornis (assembly GCA_900302745.1). NCBI lineage: Eukaryota > Metazoa > Chordata > Actinopteri > Blenniiformes > Blenniidae > Parablennius > Parablennius parvicornis. The sequence goes on from OMNM01043884.1 coordinate 17,751, forward strand.
GGAACGAGAGGGAAAAGTCCCTCAGTGAAATTATGCATATTTTACATTTCTGTTCATGTATGTATACTTGCACTCGTGGAGGATGCCGGCACTGTGATGGAGTTATTGCAACATTCACTCCAGAAAGTGCCAACGGTTGTTCTATTGCATACATTCACTTTCCGCTTTAAGATTTTTATGTGAATCACATAGTAGAGAGCACTTTTCTCTTAGGACGGTCTTTCAATAGCTTGGCTGCTCAATGTTTTTTTTTAATTCATGAGGTAAAACATTTTAATGCACTGGAATTGACTTTTAGTGTGATTAGTATAGAAGACTCAGAATGAGGAGACATTTCAGAGTGGTAGAAAGTACTTTTGATAAGTAGGATGTGACAGTTGCCAAGAAGAGAAGTACATGCTGAGGAAACTGCAGGTGCACTCTGCTGACACTGCAAACTTGATCTGTGACTAAAACACTGGACTTTATTTTCTGAGATGAAAGAATCTGTGGGTTTAAAATGTCAATTGAGCATCATTTGCATGATATAAGTTATCTATACCTTCCACTTTTCTCAAACATCACACCCACAATTTAGTTGCAGTCAGTCTCCCTCTGATAATAGATAATGTCTATCAACACCCTCTGGTGTGCTCGCAGCTAAGACAAAGGTTAGACTCTGTGTACTGTAAGGCTATCATAGACGACTGGTTTACTTTGTAACTCCTAGACCTGTTTCAAAAAAATAATAAATCACTAGTTTTACAGGAGAATCATTGTCATTTTAAGTACATTCAATCCATGTCATATACCCAAACCTGCAGTGAACCATTCACTAATTCTTTATCAGAACCAAACCAGTCTCACTTCATTCCAATGCCCACATTTAATATTAAATCGTGATAAATGAAAGACTCACTCAACATTCTTGCAGAGAAACTACCAGTTTATCATCTAAAAATTCAAGCTCTCCCACACTCACTGATTCAAACCTACAGAGACAACTATTCCCAGTCTGCAGGTCTTTACTGTCGGGGGGGGGATAAAAATGAGCTCCAGGCCTGGATTAGTGGGGATCTTCTCACTGTGATGTGATAATGCTAACTACTAACCCACCATGCAGCTTGTTGGTAATATCAATAGATGTGAATATATGCATATTTCCAAATTGATGATTTAATGATTTAAAGAGTCTTATTATTATTATCATTATCATTTGACACATTTTTCATATTATGCACGTATAGTGGCCTCTCTGCTGTTATTAGCACCACTACTTCTGAAACGGTCAAAGCCACTATGTCAATGGGACTGTTCATGCAAAATGGTATGCGATTCATTTCTCTTCTATTCTTTTCTAAATATTGCAGATGTGGCTGCCTGGATTATTGTTATTAACACATCACAGCTGTGTCAGTAATCTGTTCACTCACACAGATGGATAAATAGACACACAAGCGTGAGTTTATGTAAACATACAGTCTCACCCATCTGCAGTTTGCAGCCTGATTGAAAGCCATACACCCCCAACTCTGAGCCTCTGATTGAAACAAATATCAACATAACAGGACCACTTATTCCTTAGTCACAGATGGACTGTGCCAACCCAGTGTAACCTCGGCAGATTTATATTGCCGACACACTGACACCCACAGAGATTGTAACTGAGCCTCAAACTTGACTGTCAGAGGGTTGAATAGTAAATGAGGAAGCATTTAAGTGGTGACCATCTGTGATTTTTTTATTGTTATTTCTGTAATTGTTGTCTGTAGCTTTAAACCCTTGGATGTCTACTGCCACTTTGGTCACTTTGTGTCTCATAAATCTTCTATTTTTGGTTTATGGAGGTTATACTGTGAACATCTGGAATAGCTGCAACCAGTGCTTCCACAGCAGATGTACAAACAGAACACTGTCTGAAGTGCTCTGTTTGCTGTATATATACACTGTACGTAGCTTATTGTTATTGCTGATAACTGTTAATGAGGTGAATGAAATGCAGGAATGTTGAAAAACTGCATAGACATACTGATCATTTTTGACCCTTTGAGATAAAATACAGTGAACAAAACCAAAGACATTGTTTTGTTAGTTTTAAGCCCCTCTGGGATGGGAGTTCGAATCTTGTTTGTGACAAGAAGGCTTCTGTTGTAAAAAACTAGCGAAGTCAATGCTGTAAGTTACAAGACTTGCTGTGGCAACCCCTGTCAATAAGAAAGGAAAAGAATGGACATACAGTCTGATAGTAGTCACAGATGTCTCTGACTCATTCTCAATTCAGATTCTGTAAACTACAAAACGGGAAATTTGAAGTTGAACTTCAGCATTTTAGTCTGGACTCCATCCAGCTGTCCAATGACAAAAATAGTTATTGGGCAAGTTGGGACACCGTTTATATAGTCAATCATTCACGAATGTCTTGCATAACTCTGTCGATTCTTAAACCGCAGTGAGTTCATCTCAAACATACATGTGACCTTCAGGCGCATTTTAACCCAAATTTCTCTGGAAGCTCATCAGACATTCATGTTTCATACATGAAGTACCAATTCAATGTGATTAAAGATGTTGCAAATTTGCCTATTTTTCTCACATTTTTGTGTTTGCCAGTGCAATAGAAGCTTAAAAGATGTTGATTCTGGGCATCTAATCTTTGGATCGCTGCATCAGTTTCTACTTTGCTTTTAGCTCTTTCCACTCTTCATCTTGCTCTCCTCCTTCTCTGCTGTAAATTCCCTCAAACCTTTCCTTCATCCACATCCTTCTCTCTACATTGTGTCACGGTGGCTTCGTTCCTGCTGCACCCAGCAGCGTTGGAAGACCTTGAGCGGTTCCACAGTAGAGCTTATCACTGCTCAACTTGACTCACTGAACAGTTTCAGACTGAAGCCCTTTCAAACAGGTTTCACACAGTCCCAGATGAGTGCTGAAATAAGCTCTGTGTTAGGCAGCCCTCTCTCTAGGCAAGTGAAAATTCACTTTTTCTTCAAACTGTGCTGTCATGCCAGGTTTGTGCATTTGGTCCTGGCAGCTGATTTAAAGCACCCCATGATTTGAAAAAAAAGAGAACCACCAACTGAGGCACTAGCCAAATGTGGCCAGACTAGATGTGAATAAAAGATCCAGGCGATTCACTGCTCATAAAAATCTTACTGCATCATCCTAATATTTACTGCTTCGACTCGAGAATCTGTTTTTCAATGTTCAGTGTGCGTTTATTTTCTGAAGTCTAGTATCAATAAGGAGACTGCATGGTGATATAGTGTTACTTCTTAGTGACACTATCCATGGTTTAAGTTTGCATGTTGTTCCAGTGCACGTGTAGATCTTCCTAGGTGCCTAATGTTGTGCATACTAGTGCCATTGTTAACTCTAAATTGTCTGTTGCTGTGAATTTATTCGGTGTCTGTTGCTCTTTGTTTGACTAGTGCACAGTATATGGTGTACATTGCTTTTTCAGTACATTGCAAATCGGTATTAACCCAGATATTTTCTACTTTTAGTATTGGATCTAACCATCTGTACATTGGGCCTTTTTAGGTGCTGCAAAGTCTCTATTCCATTTGTGATATTTATATATTATTTTTTATTGTTCCAGAGAAACATGGCAATGACAGTTATGAGCTGAACAACTGGCTGACTGCTCACATTACCAGGCAAACGTCTTTGAAATTTATAGCTCAAGCATTTTCACATCTGCAGTCTTCCCAGTGTAAAGCATCCCATCCCTCCAGTTTGAATACATGCTCATATGAAAGAGTTTAGATACAGTATTTCAGAACTACAAGTCTGAGATACTCCTTGGTGCTAAATACTATAATCCAATAAATGTACATGCCTACATAAATGAATTATCCCATAGATGTGAAATATGTGCAGCCCTGAGAAATATGATTGACTTCAATATTTCTTATTGGGTTCAGGGTGCAGAGAATCTCACTGACTGTGCCATTCTTTGACACCTCATTTGTTTGAGGCGTGAGTGCCGATGACACACATCATGTGCCACGCTGCCTTTCAGACTCTTTGATTTGATTTCCTGGATTGTGCAGCTCTTCATAGAAATCATAGTGGCACTTTTATTATATATTCAGTAGAACTTTATGGAATATTAAAGGAATGCAGAATTCCCGTAAGATAAATTAAAATCTTCACCCGGAAATCCAGTGATAAACTGCAAGTATGTTTATTTCTTAGTTTTATTAGTCAGGAGGGATTATTTGTGCAATCAAAATAAACATTATCATGCTTTGCTGCATGTACACGCAAGCCGGAGCAGTTGACAAATCACTGCAGGTTTTAAGCTAAAGTGACATAACAACATACAAAAGCTGGTTGTTATTTCCACAAGTGTGCTGTCAGCACCAGGGGTGTGTGGACAGGCAGAAGCATCAGAGCCTCTCCTGTCATCATGAAAGGTGACAAGGAAATTACCTAAACATAAAAAAGAAATTCTGGTATGAGTCATTCTTTTAATGATTGTATCAGCTAACTTCATAAAGTTAAGCTTCTAGAACATGGAGGCTTTCAAGTAGAACCTCTCCATCAAATTGCAGAACACAATATACAAACAATGCTGGCTGTGGACAAATTGAAAAAAAAAAGGATGTTGTTAGGAATGCTTCAACTTTAAACCCTTTGCACACAGACCTTCACAAACTGCTAAGCTCATGGCTAAAAGTGCTACTGTGCACAAAGATCATCATCTAAACATAATGGGAGCCTTTGTAAATACCAAAAAATACTGCAGTCTAATATGGGCAAAGTGCACGGCAGTAGAATATTGCCTTATAGAAAATATATTATCCAATTATCTGTGAAAGATGCATTTCACCTCTTCTGACTGTTGGAGTGTGAATTGATTTGTATGCTGCCATATTTGACATCATTTTGATGCTCCACTTTGAGGCTTTCCTTCAGAGTTTATTCTGAAAAGTAAGAGTTAGGTGTTGATTAAACGCCAGTTCTGTTTGTTCCTCCCTTAGCACGCTACAACCTTTTTATTGCACTATAACATATAATATTATGAAATACATTATTGAAAACTGGTGACAGACATGGTGTGGTGCATCTTGTAATGTAGAGCCACAAGTTACTGTTGTAACTGCATCAAGGGTCGGAAGTGTTTGAATTCATGCTTTGTTCTTGTTAAGTATTTAAAGCTCCACCATCACATGATCTCTCTCTCTCTTTCTCTTGCTCTTGCTCTTTCTCTCTCTCTCATATATCGTTCTTTCATTTGATTCAGGATAAATGAGAGCAATTCTATGTGTGAAATTGACAGGGATGACCCAAGTAAGTTGGGGACATTTATCTGAATTGTTTACAGCAAACTGTACCAGAAGAGCAAAAATGTTTATTGAATTAAAAAATACAATAAAAGATATAACTGAGCTTCCATTCAGGACCCCGAATAGAGCATTTGGTTTGATCAGCTCCAGCACCTCATGATGATAGGTTGTGTTGTGTCAAAGAGGAAAAGGTTGAAGAACTCTTGTTTTTCATCTGATTTGATTGATGCAATGACTGATGGTGTTTGGTGACCAATTGTTTGTTGACAGAATTTATCAGTGGTAAATTACTACATTTCTAGAACACAAAACCCATTTGCATGTGAATGCACTCGTTTCCTGACATGTTTTTGTCAGACTGCTGGTATCACTCCTTTCAGTCCAGGCAAACCTTTTTCTTCTTTTCTGTTGTCACTGCTCCTTTTTGCAGCGTCACCACAGTCGATTGTGAGTGCAGCCTTACGTTACTAATGTCCAGCTGTAAGACTGGTTAGCGCTTCAGGAGCTGGAGGCGAACAAGGTTTGTCTGCACAGACCTGCAGGAGCTCGCGGTCTGTCGCTGTCCTCTGCCGAGTCGTGCGTGCTGCAGCATGGTAAGCGTAGCGTGTCATCTGCAATGTGACGAGCAGTGTCATGCCTTCTGACTCAGACAACCTGTGCTGATTTAAAATATACCTTTTGTTATTGACATTGATAGTGTCCTCCATACAGCCTTTTTGCAGCCTTTACTATAAAGCTGTGCTCTGTGATGGCATCGTAATCACTGTCTACTGGCATTTTTCTGCCTGCAGTGTGCATGTCCTGAAATTACTATTATCTTGGTGGCAATGTTACTGTGAGGTCATAGGGAAGTAGTTGCACTAATTTTCAGCTGCAGCTGTACATTAAGCATGGCAAACAGTTGTGAGGCAAAAGGAATGAAACACCTAACAGAGAGTGAATTCTATTTAAAGGGCTACATGCTTGTTAGTGAGAACAACATATGTTTGAAGACGTGTACTCGGAAGTCACTGGCATCACATATGAGTCAGTTGGCATGGCATCGTGTTTGTGTGTAAGCACTTCTGTTAACGTTTCCAAGTGCGTGCGTGTGTGTGCGTGTGTGTGCGTGTGCGTGCGTGTGTGTGCGTGTGCTGTGGTTCTTTGTGTGATTGGGCATCAAGATTAGAGACATGGATTACATCCGGGAAGAGGAGAACAGATGGGACGAGAAGGAGGAAGGGGACTGTTAGGTATAGCTGGTGTCAGAGCCTAAGCTAGTCTGGCACCACCTCAGTCAACAGCACCATCCGCATGCGTTATCTGCTGTCTCATTATAGAATGAACTTTTCACATTGACTGTTATTCTGAGAATGTTCCTCAAACACATTATTTATCCTAATATAACTTTCATGAATTGATATTGACAGACCCACATCCTATGAGAACAGAGGGAGGGAAATTGTTCACATATGAAGCCCAGATGTAACACAACATTTAAAAGTTCTTGAGCCTTTATGATGGCGTTTTAGTCCGGGGTTGCAGAGAGATTTCTGTAAATGTAAAGATCAGTGGGAGACCAGCAAGATCTGCAACTTGATAACCTAACTGAGTCTCACTTCAGGACATAATGGGGTGCACACAGGTTTCACGCTGGTTCAGTTTTAGGGTGTTGCTGTTGCTGGTTGTCAATGAACGATGCTGTAAACAAGGAGCTCTTTACAACCCAGACTAAATCGCTCAATGACCAGGGAGATGATGAGAGCCAGCCCAACATGGAATTCATTGAGGTTTTACACATGACAAATGCTTGATACAAATGAAATAGTATGATTCATTGGTAAATGGACACACCAAAAGATCTTCACATGTCAGTTTTCTTGAGTATTTTCTTGTGTCTTGAAAAAGACGCTTTCTTTATTTCTGTCCCCTGTTAAAAGTTGTGAAATGACAGTTAGAAGAGTGCACACTCTGGTCAGCTACATTGAAACCTGTCGATTGTTATGTTTGACCATATGTACTGATTTCTGATAGTAATGTGGCAAAATGCCAAGTTTTTACAGGGATATATATATATAAGTATGTGTATATGTATGTATGTATGTTTCTGTTCTCGTACCACCTTTGCAAAGGTGGGAAACCCAGTCCAGACACTGATGTAATTTCTTGTATTGAATCACTTGAAGACACAATATCAGCAGTGTTTCGGTCAGTCTGGGGTTCCAGCTTCAGTAGCGTGGTGATAAGACTCGGCAGGAGCCAAGAATCACACAAGGTAGTTTACTGTTCGTGTAATGTGGGACCGAGACGGGGCTGGAATTCAGTGTAGCAAAAACGAGGCTGCACACATCCCACTGACTTCCTTTGACCAGGCCACACAGAGTTCACCAGATGTTGGACTACTTTTGTGCGTTGTCGTCACCTTTTCTTTTACAGGTGCATTTTGTTTCTGTTTGCATGTGTGCGACAGACCAGTCTAAATAAACACCTCTGCCACCTTTTTTTTTAGACTGGAGTCAGTCTTGCAATTTGTTCTGAGGTTTTTGTTTTCATGATTCAGCGACAGTCTGTTCAGCTCTCTTAGTCAGTCGCTGGTTCTCATTTTGAGTAATGGTGGAGTATAAACATTACAACTCATTAAAATGTTCGGGTCTGTGCCAAAGGTAGCAGAATGAAGTGCAATTACTTAAATCAGTGGAAACCAGGCTCTTTACTTTTTTCTTTTGAAGTGACTTTCATTGTTTTTGCATTTGTGCAAAGCTGATTTTGATAAGCTCTAAATCTGCTTGGTACTTTTAACAATGCTCTCCTAATAGAGCCGATGTGCTTTACACCATCTGCACTACTGTTAATGATGCAGTTCAGCCTCACAAGCTGTAAAAAGATTGCAAACACCCCAGAATTCAGATGGAAACAATTATTCCTATTCTATGCTGTTTTTCTTATTGTAATCTTTTATAGCTTAAACTATGGTGAGACAAATTTCAAGTGTCTCCTCTCTGTAGGATAAGTTGTTGTGGTTTGTGGATGTAAATGCCAAATAACCCACAAGCATGTCTCATGCACGTGACCATAACCCATAAACCTAGCCACCCATGAGCGCAGATGACAGCCAAGTTCCTTTACAGACTTGTATAAAACCTTCGATGACTGTTAATTGTTATGTGTGGTATGGAATGTAAATGAACAATGGAATTCCATACTTGTAATCTGGAAAAGCCTTTTTCTTTCTTCAAATCGTCCAGTGGAAACTCTCCCCTCCTCCCAGAGCCACATGAGCCTTTGTTGTAGTGTGCCACCTTCTTAAAGGGGGAAAAAACAAAGTGAGAAAATGCTTTAGCTCCTTTCCAACAGGAATCTCTCTTTGTTAGATAAAGATCCTTAATTGAATGGAGGAGGAAGTGTAGGAAGTGTAAGTTCAGCAAATCCAGCAGCTACTCGTTCTTGGCCATTGTGGAACAATATTTATGTTTCTGCAGAGATGGTGGATATCTGCTTCAAAGGGCAGCAGCGTGAACGTTAGATTTATTGTACCATTAGGAAGTTTCTTCTCGCTTCTCAGACAGCTCGACAGAAAATGCGATCAAATTCAATGTTTCTGCATATTTACATTTGGTTTCCTGTGTGCCTCGAGGTTTCATTGTTTCAGTCTTTTGCTGGCACAAAATTCTCCAGTTATAAGTAAAGTGAGGACTGTTAGTGACTACAATTAAAGTGGTTCTTATGTGCATTAAAACCTTATCAAATAGTTTGATTAGTCTTATATTTCATAGAAATCTCTGTTTTACTATGATGTCAAGAAAGTTGTCTTTTAGCATATATGCACACTGAAATCAATGTACTATTAATCAATAGAAAATTTATATAGTAAATGTTACTTTTATCACATCCCACCTTGATTACTGTAATTCTGTACATGTTGAAACCAACAGAACACCGGTTGTAAAAACAGGTTGGCCAAATACATCAGCCATATGCCTCATCAGAAGTAAAAAAGAATAATAATTACTTTTAAACGCGAACACATCACTCCTGTTTTAGCTTCCCCATAAGATTTTTATTAGTAACTTTTAAAGCCCTCTGTGGATGTTCATGAAAGTACGTCACAGTTTTATTACTATTGTCCTCAACAAAGGATCTGCTCCCTGGCTCATAGTCCGGGGAAAGGTTTACACAGTTCCCACTGTAATGAAAAGCTCAGAATAATATTACTGACACTTTTCATCCTACACACTCCCCATTTGTGCTTAATTTGATTGCTCTCGACTACAATCCAAACTTTAGCAGTTCAAATAGACGACAGCAACAACAAGCGTCATTAACCTGTGATGCAGACTTGTTCCTCCTCCAATAAGGGATGGTAAAGTTGTATGATTGTGTGTACATAATCTTTGTTTTCTTTGATAACTTTTAAGCAGTTTTTACATTTTTGCAGTTTCAGCTATTGTGTTTAAGGTCTAGGTATAGGATGGTATAGGATGCCCAGACTAGATGGCATGGTAAATATTTAGTTTGATTTTTTGTTATCTTGTTTCAGCTGCTTTATAACAACTGGTCTGGTGTTGTAAATGTCATATCACTGTCATGATGGACAAGGATATGCAAATAGAGCAGCCATTGTTGATGCCCTCAGGGGCATTTGCGCATCATCTGGTTCTAAAAGTCAACATGCCTGCAGCGAAAGAACCCTTCACGACTGAAGCTCGGTACTTCAGTGCTCTACTGCAGCACACACTGTTTCCTGTCATTAGCAGCAGGTGGCACTGCCCTCCCTCCCCTCTCCATGCTGCATCCTCTGCAAATTGTCAGCGGGTGGTGGGGGCGCACAAACTAAACACTAGCTTTTACTCTGTTGGTTTGCTCTTGGACGTTTGTGACTGACAGTGTGTGTGTGGGTTGGGTGCTCGCGTGAGTGCAGTGGTTTTTATCTAGAAAGTCATTGCAAGTCTCCTTTGGCCCAGAGCCAGACAACCTCAGTGTAAACAATGAGGCTGTTTAATTACAGTGGGCAATGTGATCCTCACAGCGCCAATAGACAGCCCATGTTTGTCTGATCCTTGTCTGTGCTACATACAGGTTACAACATAACATACAGGTTAGTGCGTGTGTGTATAGTCTGAGATTGTATATCTGAGGCTGTGTGTCACCTTGGCGCTGTCAGCCCTTTCAGACAGTCCATGATAATCACCCTCATGATGTGATGCAGCCAGAGAGGATTGAAGCCTACCAGTAGTCCCATCCTCCCGACACTATCTTTCCATACAGGAAGTAATGTCTCCGGCTGTTCTTTTTTTTTGTTGTTTTTTTTTTTTTTTTTCTCTTTTTCCTCAGCCTCTTGTCTCGGTCAAATATGAACATGTGTAACATGAAATGAGGATTTAAGTGAGATTTGCCTGCTGTGTGGTTTGCTGGACTGGCATGTCTGTCGACCTGATGCTATTTGAGTTGCTCCCCGTCTTCTACTTATGGTAGTTATTACAGTTGTATGAGTTGGCACACTTACACCGAGAGCTATTAAGATTGGGATCATGTTGCGTTCAGTTCTTCCTGCCATAGGCAGAAAATGAATTCTCAGCTGAATTGTGCTCCTGTTTTTGCTCTCCCTGAAACTCTGGAAGATTAGATCCCCACCTCAACACAAAGCAAACTTTTCAAGCTACATATATTTCTTTGTCCACATAGACAGTGGTAGGAAATGGTTAGAGTCTGTGAAAGTCGCACTGTGAAATCAAGAAAGGCAGTCATGTAGAGCATTTTACAAAAGAAAGTGAAAATGTCAAACACTACGATTGAACCTTTTGTATAAGACTTGGCGCTGTAGCTCAGTCACAAAACCCCTTTTCTTTAAGGATAACTCGGTATTATAAGATGTGCAAAGCAGAGATTCATCGAGATTAATGGGGAGGCTTTGTGCTGTGGCCCATTTAAGAAAGTGTGTGTGTGTGTGTGTGTGTGTGTGTGTGTGTGTGTGTGTGTGTGTGTGTGTGTTACCTGAGGCACTATGGAAGTTAGAAATGACCATTTTATTCTAACATTTTAACAAGCCTTTTGGGAGCTATTCCATCTAAGCTTTGCCCCCACTGAGGCTGAGAGTATTTTCGTTGCCTGGCTCGTGCGTGCCGT
>OMNM01043886.1:0-29832 GCA_900302745.1 Parablennius parvicornis
TTCAAGATGAACGTTAAAAAAAAAAAAAAAAAAGAGAGAGAGAGAGAGAGAGAGATGGAACTTTTACTTGCTGTGACGTTTTAGTCCCAGGCGAAATTCCAAATCGAACTCTATATGTTTGGACTTCAACAAAAGATGACGAAAGATAACATCCAAGGTTAGATTTCTTTTATTATTTTTTTTGTTTTTTTGTTTTTTCCTTTTTGTTCTTTGCCACTGAAACTTGAGCCAAACGTGCCTCGACGAGGCTGATAGGAGGGAGCGTGTCCGGCGTGGGATCGCCTGCAGAGAGGAAACCCGGGGGATGTACACTGTTGGCGTGCGTGCGTGCGTGTGAGTGCATGAGTGCGTGTGTTCGCGTGTTAACGGGGCAACTTGTAAAACACATTCCTTTTGGGGACAACGCTCTTTCAAGCCTGTTCTTTGGGGAAATGTACAAAAATGCTGTGTGGACTGGCAAAAGGAAAAAATAAGAAAAGTTTCAAAAAAAAAGAAAAGACAAAAAAACTAGCAGAAGTATCGATTTTTAACACGTGAATGAGAGATCTGTCGGTATCCGTGTGTGATTGTTGTTCCATGCAAAGATGTCTGAAGCGACAGAGGAGACCATCACATGCATCAGCTGTCGGGTGGAGCTGCTGGGGGAGTCTTAGTGTTACATGTGTTGAAATCAGCGGGGCGGCGAGTCGCCGGCGGGCTGAAAACAAAAACACAACAAGGCAACAAATCGTGAACAGAAAACATTGTAGCCAAAACAAAAATCGTCTCAATCTCCAAGAGTCACAACTCAAGCTGAACTGTGAAAAGTGGTATAACACTGTATATTAAAAGAAAAAAAGAAAAAAAAAAAAAAAAACAAGCAAACAATCTTGCTCTATCTCCTCTTGTTGTTTTCTCCCTCTGTTTTTAATTTATGATCTGGTTTGAGAAATCAGACTTTGTTGCAGGTGTTTTTTTTTTTTGTTTTTTTTTTTTTTTTTTTTTTTTTTTTTTTTATTCTAGTTTGAGTATGCTTTGGCATTTACAGGTATGGATCTCTACGAGCCCTGTGAATGTTTGGCAGGTAGCTGCTTTATTTATTTCCTTTTTTAATGTTTTCTTTGCACATCTATTTCCATCAGTCTAAACTCACACTGAGGTTAGAGGGATGTTCAGGTCAGGCAAAATAGATGCTCTTATGTTCTTGCCTTTCACATCTGAGCTGGGGTATTTGTACACTGCGATTCCTCTTGTACAAATAAATCACTAAAATCGCATTTTGGCCTCATTTATTTATTTTGTTTTACACTTGAGTTGAAAGTATTGATCTTGGGGGAGAGCATGATCCTGGTTCTTTAGTTTTGTTTATCTCAATATGTAGCAAGATTTATGTGAGATGTTGTCATGATGCCAAGACTGTGGAAGAAATCTAAGACTTGGAAAGCAGAGCTGGCACATCAAGACTGTTTTTAGAATGAATTGCGCAGATGGGAGGATGATAACGGCCGAGATGGCTTATAAGAGAGCATTTCTCTATGAGGAAACAAAATGTTCAAGTGGTGTATTTTCATGCTTTCTTTTTTATGCCCATTTTCAATCTGCAAATGAACTAGAGTAATTTAAAATGTATACAAGTAGTTGCAAGTGTTCCTTTACTCAGGAAGTAGCAGAAGACTCCTTTAGCTTGGACTGTTTCCATGGAAGAGTCTGTCCATGACCACAAAAAGTCATTTTCTGTAGGTTCTTGATTTGTTCATAGGGTTTTAATTCTGATGTGAAATGAATCCAGGACATTCTCTGTAAAAAAAAAAAAAAAAACATTTTGAGGGTGTGTTGCTAGAAAATGGCTCACTCTCTCCAGCAGATCCCGTTTTGCTGCATTTGTGTTTTTAAACTCTCCTTTTCACGAGCCTTCTGGGATCCTCTGCAGAGAATTTATGCCAATGGCTCATTTTTCCTGTTCTTCCGGATGACTGCCATTTGATAATGTTCACCTAAATATTACTTTTCTGCTATGAAATCCAGAGTGGTTCTCAAAATTACTCCATGTCTTTAAAAAAGAAAAAAAAAAAAAGCTTGAAATGACAAGAGTTCAGCAGAGCTTATTTTTCCCTGGATATTATTATGCTCATTGTTTTCACTGTACCACTGGTTGACATCCTCCTACTGATTAATAGAACAGATAATTACTCCATTGTGATTGAGTGTTTTGTTATAAAAACAAATTGAAAACAGAGCAATGCACTGAATGTTTGTTCACTCGAGTTATTATGATTTGAGCCTTGTCCTTATAGTGGCCTGAAAAGCTCCCCAGCAACCCTCCAAAAGTGAGAAAAATGGTTGAATACCCCCACAGCTGATGGACTTAAAATTCACTTATTTGTGGTGTTCATCCACTTTTACTTTTGTCAAATTCATTCTCTCCTGTAGGAGTGAGCGGACTCGAACTGTTCTGCTGTGTTGGAAAGAAAGGGTCGCAACCCGTGCTCAAATTTTGAGTTTCAAAAGGACTAAGTGGGATTGCATAAGGGAGCGGATGAATAAACTTTTGTCCTCCTCTTTGCACGATTTGCAATTCAAAATGAGGAAGTCGTGCTGCTGCGTGTCTTTTGATGAGCTTTAACTCCTCTGTTACAGTTCATTATGACAGTATGAACGATGGCTTGTTTGGGAAAATGCCACAAAATTAAGATATTGTTCTCGAAGGATGGCCCCTCATATGAGACTTTCATACTCAAAGCAAATAGGAATATCAAAAAGAGAGATATAATAGAAAAACCAAATACAACCCTGGCCATTACGTGTAATTGGGCAGAAGGCATACATCTGTGAACTGAGTGCAACCATTTAGCTTTTCACTTGGGGTTTTTTTTCTGAGTTTGTGTCTATTGGGGAGGTGGTGATTAGATTATAGTCATTAAGGAGCAGAACCTAATGGCTCCCCACATGTAATCTTGATCTGAATTATTCCCCTAGAGTCATAATTTAGTTTATCCAGTCCCCATTGCAGCTATAATCATAAAACAAATCCATTCCTCTTCTATACCACTTTGTCCAGTTCAGGGTTGCAGAGGGTTGAAGTGGATCTGAGCAGAGTAAACTCTGTCACACTCACATCTCTGGTCATTCTAATGGTCCCTGGAGAAGACGCGCACAAGGAGAACATGCAAACTCCACAAAGAGAGTCCACAAGCCTTGATTCAAACTGGGTTCATGGGATGATGCTTTAATTCCAGAGCGTAATTACTAAACCATGCATTGCATCCCTAACATAACATGATGCGGCAGTGAATATTACAAAAACTGTTCAATTCAACTTTATTTATATAGTGCCGAATACAACAAAGTCATCTCAGGGCACTGTTTACAGAGAAGCCCACCAAATCCACATAAGTGACTGTGGAAAGGAAAAACTCCAGTTTTAAAGGAAGTAACCTTTGCAGAACTAGAGTATCTACAATAAGAGTATGTACATATGTACTTGTAGAGAAATCATGAAGGATTGTAAGTGGAATAACATTAGTAAAGGCATCACTATTCATCCTGGGGAAACTACTAAACCTTTAACTAGACCCCTTAAACATCGTATGATGCAGTGAAAATGATCATTAATTTACAACAGGAACCACTGAAGAGAGGACAATTTGCACAGTACTCCATTTAAAACCCTTGAACGCAACCTTATTCAAAGCAAGTTGCTGAACATGAGGAGTACGATTTAAAAGACATGGCATAAAAAAATTAATAACTAAAACTAGAATACTGGTAAGATACTGGAATAAAAAAGGTGTATTGCAGTGGGGTTAAGTGGTAAAATGTCCACAGATAGTCCAAGTAGTTGAACAATAGTCAAAAGTAGAAAGTACTCCTCATAAAATACTCAAAGTATTAGTTATTTGATTGCATTAGTAGTATTTCTTTGATTTAATTTAATAAATTCACTGCATAAAGATACCAACATTAGAATTGGTTTTGTCAGACAAAATGTATAGAAAATGAATGGCAGGGACTTTCTCTGTTAAATGTACTGGCTGCCAAACTGTCAACCAATAAAACATAAGTAATATCAATTTAAATTGTTCAAATTTGAAACCTATGTCAAAAGTTACATACCAGTACTTATTATTGTACAGGTCCCCCAAACTCAATTAAATTACGTCAAGTATTTGTACTTCTTCGGAGTAACATGACTGGATGAATAATTATTTTCACAGGGCTGCTGACTCAACAAAATGACTGTGCAGGCACATAATGCAACAGTTCAATGTATTGCAGCATTACATGGTGAAAAAAACAACCCGGCTTTGCATATTTCATCATCTGAGAGCAAACATTTGCTGTCCGTGACGTCCGACCTCTTGGGCAGCACTGCATTCAAAACAGATGTGACTTTGTGCTCCCTATCCATACATGACCTTAGGCACACTGCTAAAAGTCAATGTATGTGGACAGAGTTCATCATTCTGTCCACAAATGGAAGTTAAACAAAATATAATATTGGAAGCAGAGAAGCCACCTTCCCCTTTGGACACTAGTGAGGCAGTGCCTTGATACACAGAGATCACTATTAGAAACTTTTTGGAAATGAATAATGACAGAAACTGATGGGACTTCATCTGATCTGAGCTGAGCTGAGCTGAGCTGAGCTGAGCTGAGCTGAGCTGAATGAATGAATGAATGAATGAATGAATGAATGAATGAATGAATGAATGAATGAATGAATGAATGAATGAATGAATGAATCAATCAATCAATCAATCAATCAATCAATCAGATCACATTGTTGTGTTGGTCACACCAAGACAAGGATGTCCACACAATTACGCCATTCTTATTAAGGGAAGCAATTAAATGTATGACAAGTCAGATGGATTGTTGAATGTATCTATGGATGGATGGATGCCTCATAGGTTCAAACTATATATGTATTTGATAACTTATTTCAATGCATAACAATTGAAGCCTGTAAAGATTAAAAAAGAAAAATGTGCAAATTAGCTGTTTACAGTATATAGAGCACCAGGCTCAACTGTGGAAGCATTTCAGGACCGGGTGGGAGATGTGTTCTTTAAAGTCAATCAAATGGTTATTTTTATCTGCGGCAACTTCAACATTGATATGCTGAATTCAAATAGGCACAAAGCAACTGATGGATTTATCAATACGATGTACAGTATGGGCCCTGTGTTATGCTGTGTTGTGTTTATTTGTTTTGTGTGTATTTATTTAATTTTGTTACTGTTATCTTTAATAATCACATTTGTGCCCACATTTCTGGAATATACTTTTCAATCAATCAGTCATTTAAAAAACAAAAACAAGAGAGAAGAGCCCATGCTTAGTTACATTTCTCTCGGTTCCCTCAACCATCCAGATTTTAGTCCAAAGAAATTATGCAACACAAAGGTTCAACTGTCTTGTCCATTCATCTTCTGTAAAGCTTCATCTAGTTTAGGGTCAGGAAGTCTTTGGGAGAATCTCAGATGGTGATGGGCGAAGGTGGAGTACACTTCGGACAGATTGTCAGTCGATTATAAGTCAAACACAGAGAGACGGTGACACTCAATCACATCTACTGGTAAATTAACATACAACTAAACCAGAACAACACTTCACAATTTGGCCTATGAATAAGTAGACACACTGAACCCCAACTTTGTTCCCTTCATGATAGTACCTAGTCGTAAAAGCGCGTGTCACTAAAAAATCTAATCACATTATTATCTGCCCTTGTTAAACTCAGTAACAGAAACTACTCCATGAACGCTTAAACGTATTCACAGTAAGAGCACACGGTGACTCATACCCGCCGAGGTCATGCAGGGACAGCCATTAAGACCATCATCAGGAATATCATCAGTGTTTTTGTTGGCGCCTAATTCGCATCTGAAGCGAGCCCCGTCTCGGAGAAGTCTCCCGTTCGGCTCAGAGATGACGAACACTTGCATCAGTTTGTAGGAGGGAGCAGCATGACTGTGAGTGGGCGGGGACACATTTGAGGAACTGGAACTGAGGTGGAGTGAATTTCCAACACTCTGGCCGGAGGAGCCAATGGGGAAAGTCGACGCAGAGGCAAAGAACTTACTAGAAAGGAAATCTTTTTTTTCCCCGTGTGATTTTTTTTTTTTAAGGCTGTATTATGTAACATGAGTGCAAAAGGATCTATGCGTACTGTAGGTTTGTAAAAACGTAACAAGTGATTTTTTTTTTTTTTTTTTTTTAATGAAACAACTATCACAATCTGAGGCTACCTGCAACCGTCTGCAGATCTGAGCTTCTCTCTGTAGCATTTACATTTACATTCTTCAGCCCCCCCATCTGTCACAGGCATGAGGGTAACTCGGGGTTATGGCAGCGCTTGCTGCGCTTAATGTGAGAAAAAGCACAGATATTTGTGAAAATGACCTCAGCCAAGAATAAAGCTCTGAACTGTTGTGGCACAGGCTGCAGGGCCGGTGGGCAACATTCAAGCAGAGTATCCAGGTCCGTGGCCACTGAAGCACCTGTGCTGCTCAGACTCTGGATACTAACGTAGCGCCGACACGCGACCAAAGCAGTAGAAGAAGACACTTCTTGTACAGGATGAGATCGAGCTTCATGAAAGAACCATCAAGTCAACAAAAACAGCCTTATTGGTCATTTTACTTCTCCTGATATACATAGACGACAGAATGGAGCTAATCTTTCATTTTTTAGATTATTATCTTGTCCTACAGCTTTTCCCATCCGCAGTGGATTGTCATATATATAAGAGACCACGACTGTCCCTTACTGTTTTCATTATATTTATTCATGTCAGAAACATCGAACTGTGTCGAGGACGTTAACTTCTATTTGTCAGAAATGTCAGATAACCAACAACAAATAAATTGTATTATTTTATTTTCATAACTTAAAAAAAAAAAAAATCATTTACAGTGCCCCAGCTGGGGTGGAAAATGAAAAAGACACCTGTAACAGAAAACATATTTACATAAAGTGGGCGGCCTTGAGCAGAAATCTTAGTGTTATCACACAAAAGATATTTCCGTTTTCTACGGCATGAGGAACGACATGGACTTTGAAAATAACCACGTGAAGCAGGCGGACATGTTAGCTTTAGTTTGCTAGAGCGAGACGTGTGAAGGGTTTCAGTACTCGGAGAACAAACATCAACCACATGCTGTGAAGTGATTACACTTGTCTTCCTTGTGGTTTGCATCAGGTGCTGAATGACCATCAGAAAAGCCATGAAATTATATATGTAACCTGTAGGCCAGGTTACAGTGGTGTCCAGCGCTGCCGTCTCACTGAACAAACATTAAGTACATGCATAGAACTGTAGAAATGATTCACAAGAACAAGTATCAATAAAAACAACGTCCCTTCTGCACATTCATTCTTTCGGGGATGTAAATATCACCTTTCAACACGTCTCCGGTGGATGTGTGCGGCGTTACTATAAAAAGCTCTGTAGCCATGGTTACCGTTTGACCCTCGCTGATGCGTTTACCTCACAATAGGGAGGAGCGATACATGGCTCCAAGGTGACAAGATGTCTGTAGAAGCGCTGCTCCGCAGGAAACCAGAGCAATTTATCAGCACGGCCGAGCTGAAACACGGGTGAAAACGGAGCGAGGAGTCGCACGTAATCACTGGCCCCTCGTCCTCCTGCACAGCTCCATCTGTGGATGCTCGACAGGAGTGATTGGGATCGCTCTGATGGCTGCGTGAGTAGAGTTATCGTTGGTGTGGCGGAGGAAAACACTTCCTGCCTGTTTAGCAGATGGGATGGGGAGGTGTTGCGCAGCGAGCTTGGGGCAGGCGAAAAACGTGCTATAGAACACAGGATCTCAGATCTTCGGAAGCAGAAGTGACGCACAAGGCAGCCAAGAGTCCGCGGAGCTTCGCTTCAGATGTAGAGAGAACCGTCGGCGGGTCCCACGTAACCCACGCCGATCAGGAGAACGTCTATCAAAGTCCAAATGCCCAGGCCTCCGAAGCTGAACAGCTTTCCCAGACCCTCTCGCCACTGGCCCAGATAGAAGCGGTCTGCCCCGAAGCCCCCGAGTGTGATGCTGCAGAGAGTCAGAGACGATATCAGAGCGCTGCACATCCCCGTTCAAAAACAACTCTTTTAGCCAGTTTACCTGAGTGCTAGTGCTGTCGACCATTTGTATCCACCGGTCCAGTTACAGAACAGACGCTTCTGAAAACGTCTTCTACCTGCAGGACAAAATGAGAGGTTTATTAAGGAAGCAAGACTACACACCTGTTTCTATCCACCTACTTGGACACAGTCACAAGCTTTCTGAGTGACAATGATAAAACAAGAGAAAAGGTTGTGAACCACTGGTTTAGTTATCTATCTGCTCAAACTGCGGTCATATCCTGTGTGTTGTAAGCAGGTTGACCTTGTATGAGCTCTTCACATTCAGCAAGTTTGACTAATTCTAGGTTGTCTTCACACTTGTCAGATTTGCTCAAATGAACCCTGGAGTTACCCTGCGGAGTCAGTAGTACAGCAGCCCAACTGTAAAAGCATGAACGCTGTCCCCTGGAACCAGAAAGAAAACCCACTTTTCAAATAAACTTCATCTACTTTGTTGCCTGTGGACCAACATTGAAAAGAATCTGGATATTAATTCTTATAATCAATCAAAAGCAAATACTTAATGCATTTTTTTTTCCTCCTTTGTACATTTTAGAAAGTGTCACTCAGTATTAATAAATTGTGAAAATTCAAGTCAACATTCAGTCTTAAGAGAAGAGCATTCTTTTAACTGTGTTAAGTCCAATGACAGTGAGTGCAAAGTAAGTTGACTACGGCAAAACAGTCATTTTTTTCCCCATCAAATCTCGGGTCTATATCAGGTCACTGCACCACAAGTGTAAACCGAACAAACCCTGGCAACATCTCCAGCTATCAATATCATCACTAGTGAAACCATCTCAGCTTTCAGTTCGTAAGAGAAACAATCTCATATTCGATGACGCGTCCAGTGAGGTGGTTAGCTCTGGTCCCCCTGGACCATTTCTTAGTTTAACTGCTGGGGTCGCTCCAATATTGCAATGAGCTTATCTCCTCTTCAGACTTGCCATATGTTCGTAAATCACTAAAATGCTCCGTCTTACCGCTGCAGTCCATTCCTCTCTCGGTTTCCCTCTCTGATGGCGAAACTGAAAGTTTGTGATCTGTGACTGATGTCAGTTTGTTTTTCAGTTTGATGCCCTCTTTCGCTTTCCTCGCTCACTATAATCTTTTCCCAAAGAATGCTGCTGTAAGCTCTGACTTCTGCTGGAGGTTTTCTTCCTGGCAAAATTCAGTTTTTTTCATTTTTCACAGGCTCTTAATTCTTGCTCGTCTGGGATTGTTGAATCTTTCCTCTATATTTTCTTGGATATAAAAGTGCCATGAAATGGTACCACGGATAAAACCAAAACAGATAGCTCTGTTAGTGTGGTCCATTGGTGAACAGGTCGGCCTCACAGCCAAAAGCCCCAGTCAAACTTTGAAAGACTAACACACAGCTGTGTTTAGAAGATTTTAGTTGCACGCTGCAGCCTGTGCATCTGGTGTGTTGCAACATCACTACTCAGTGCGTCTGATAAGATCTGCGTCTGCAGCGTTTTGCCAAGAAGCCTGCAAATGTGTGGGCCACACCGAGGAAGTGCTGAGCAGAGTTAATCTTGCTAAAAGTATAAACTAACATATTTATTTCCACCAGAACAAAGATTTGAGTTAGTTGGAACAGAAGATGACTTCTTGTTGGATTTTGCTGCAGCTTATTCCTCCACAACACAGACTAAATGTTTTTATAATGTGGGGAATGTCTCAGATAGAAATGCTTCCCTACAAGGTGTTTTTATTTCATCGACAGTGTTGGAGGTCTTTACAAACATGACCTGCCGATTCATGTTTAAAAAAAAAAAAGAAAAAAGAAAAAAAAAAGGTTCATTTGTGCCCCAGAAAGAATCGATTCGGACACTATGCAAGATAAAAGCACATTTCAATGCGTTTTCCCAGCTTTTATGGACAGCACTTAATAACTGAGCGACTCTCTTTGGTCTCTTTGCTTTGGTCTGAAGCAGATCTCAGCTCCACTAGAGTGAAAAGCCTCACACATTTCCTCCTCCCACACACCCCATTCTAGTGACAGCTCATTATGGGGTTTGTAGCACAGCTTTATTTGAACAGAAGCACGTCTGTAGGGCAAAGTAAAGGTACCAAAGGGCGTAGATATGGGAACACTACTGTACATTATGGACTTAAACATGCACAGTCAATGTTCCATCTGAGGTCATTATGCTTACGTGGATAAAATAGAGCCTTTTTGTCTTTATTCAAAAGTGGACGCTTCATTATTTTAGATATACTGTAATAATGTGTATGTGTCAAGATATGGCTTTACTTATTTTCAATGTGTTGATGAAGTAACAATCGTCCTTTAAAACTGAGTACAAATGTAGAAACGGATGCAGTTTTGTTGCAGTTGAATAAGCAAAGTACTTTTTTTTTTTTACGGAAAATTCAATGTATCTCATTAAGACATATCTATCAAAGAATTGGGAGAACTGAGTTCAATTCACAGTATGATCCTCTGCAGCAATTTTATGTGGGTGTCCAGAAAGATCAGAACTACCCTCCCTTGTATTACTGTTTGAGATTTGCTACTTTCTACATCTCAAAAACAGACAAATGAAGATCACACTGGCACTGACAATTTGCACTCATCCTAACATGCACAATTTTGACAAACGAGCATTTCTAACACTTTCCCAAACTCTATACAATGAAGGAGAGATCCAAGTTAGCATAGTCCTGGAAATAATGCGGAAAAGTGTCATGAAGAGAGGTTTTCAGGCTGAAACAAGCTGCAAATGGCTGTGTTGTACAGATATGCTGCTTTAGCCTGCAGGATTTTTCAAAACCAGACCGTTATTACAGCGGGGCCTTTTCCTTACCTAGACAGTGGACATGTTCGAGCACGTCGCAGGTGGCATTGTAGCGCGTTCTCGGGCAAGAAACCGTCATGCAGTTGGTGGAGTTTGAGCAGCGGTACTGTGATGGTTCCAGCTGCCAGCAGAACTGACAGATGATGGAGAGGGTGAAGTTAGCTTGCCGCTGTCCTGATTCTCCCTATAAACAGAAAAAAAATATATATATCACACAGATATTCCCATGGTGGACAACATTCAGCATCGATTTATACGAGATGAGCTGCTACTCACTATGCAGTGGACGCCTTTTTTAGGTTTGCAGCTGAAACCTGCAGGTTTGCCGTAGGTGCAGTTGTGCTGGTAGTTGCACTGAATGCAGTCGGCTGGCAGGCGAGTACACAAGCCACCGCTGGGACACTTGGAAGTGTAGCTCTCTTCATCTGCAGGGGAGACTGCAACATATTGAACAGAGTTACAGCAGCTGTTCAGCCTGCTGTCATCAGGGAAGAGACTCAGATCCTAAAAATGCAGGACAAACAGGCTGAGAAACAGCTTTTCCCCCATGGTCCATCAGGCTACTGAACTCAAAACAGTAGCACACAGTGTCACGTTTAATGGTTCTAATGCTGCTTACACACATTCCCCTGCCCATATTTATTCTATTTGAATGGTTTATTATTTTATCTAATTAAATCCCACACTGTATTGTACATGTTGTAATTTTTAATGTAGTTGTGTTTTATATGTACATTTTATTATTTTATTGTTTTTAATCGCACTTGTTATCAATACACATCCAGTGGCAGCTATATATATTTTCAACATGCCCTTTACATGATGACAATAAAGATATTCAATTAAATTAAATGTGAGATCACAGTAAAGCAACAAAGCTGAGAAATTAGTTAATTTCAAGCTTTTACCGTGGGGATTTAATAGATGTGGCAACATTTCTTTTAAAGTAAGTGTGGAAATAGATACATGAATCAAGTAGCAAATGCTGCCTTCACACTTTGAAGTTGCACGAGAGGCTCCATTTCCACTCTCCCGGTAAGCTCGGATTATAAACTTCAGATATCTGCTTGTACCTGTTAAAATGCCTTCATCAATACTTTATGCATAAAAACCTTTTGGATGATCCCAAAAAATTGAAGAGTGACTCAATATCGCTGGACCAGTCTCCTCAATAGAAAACACAAGCCTATATCCTGGTTAACTGAGGAATAGGAGGTATCAATACTGATAAGTAAAACTCATTCCATTTCATATCATATAGTATGTCTAGGACAGCCAACCACTAATCAGAAGCACAGTCTTGGGGGGATGAAATAAAAAAAAAAAACATCTTGTATCAAAACATTGAGCAAGATCATAACATAGGATGGGAAATAACAAGAGTCTTGGAGCAAACGTACTTAACTTAGACTTTTAGGTCAGATTGTTTGTGACTTTGATTCATGGAAAACTGCCTTTTGATAGCCGCATTTCATTCACATATTTTAATTGACCAATCACACAAATATCTAATGGCAGCAGCACATCCAGAACATAGGAATCAGTGAAGTGTGTGTGAAGACAGCTATGGTTAAAGCAGGTTATTGACAGGGGTGTTTACCTGAGGCTGCAGCAGGCACCACCGGACTGGTGATCACTGGCCCATGCTGGGCATCTCTGGTGTACAGAGGCTCCTGGTCAACGTGGGGAGAGCTCAGGTATCCTAAGATCGTGATGACAATACACAACATAATCCAACTCTACATTTATTCATTCACAACCTTGCAGGTGAGTTTACGGTGTAATTACTGCAGCTTTTATTCAGCAAGCTAACTCACTCTCAGGGTAACTAGCATTTTTTGGGGAAGAATAATAGAAGCTACAGCATTATTTTCCATTGTTGTCACGGATTACGTGAAGCTTTGTTGACTGAACACGCCTTGCCTTGTCGATATTTGTTTCCTTCAATCAGTGCCAGTCACTTACCGTCCAGGTTTTCACTGCTAACTAGCTTCCGTTAACGCAGCTTGAGCGCTAGCACGGATGCTAACCAGGTAAATTGACACGATAGTGACACAAAAGCGTCAATCCTTAAATGACCTCGTACACATACCGTTAACGCACTGCAGGAGCAGGTCCGTGAATAAAATGGCAGCAGTCACATAATGTTTAAAGCACCGTCCTCGGTCTGGTCTCCATCTCTGACTGATAGTAGCCATTGCTGCTGTTTCCCTAGAGCGGAGCTGCATTCGTGACGCCTAGGAAAAAAGACCGTTAGCGACCGAGTGCTATTAAGGTCGGCGCAGAAAGCTGTGTGGAGTCTGACCTGGTTGTTTGATCACACAGTAAAAACGGTGAATACGCGGTACAAACGGGATTAATTCATTAATTAGTTCGAATAGTTGGTTTGTTACAGCATGATATTAGCAGATTAGGTAGTATTTTACCCACGTACCTGAACGCACCACACTAAAACATACTTCCTGCTCTCGAATTCGCTCCGCCCATTAATGGCACGTGACAGCCACATGCGGACGCATTTTCAGAATATATTTAATTCAGACAATGAAAATATTTTTTTAATATAATGTCATACAAACACTTTTTAACTGAGGACTTTCGTGTTTTCATTAACAGAACCAGCAGTTAGGTGTCATCCCCTGGAGATGTCCTCAAATGCTCTCAGCCTCTGGTTTTGAATGATCACAATCATTATCAATTATTGGTATTTAACTTAACTAACATAACCCTATCACATCACCCTTATCACACTGTCTAGTCACTCTGAAGCCTTATGAAATATACAAACCTCAAAAAGAAGTGTTTCTTTCATCTAAATACTTTCAAATAGTTTCTGACTTGTCATCTTATAAATGGCCGACTTTCCCCCAATTACAGCAAATACAGAGACTGGTGATACACAGGGCTATAGTGTCTAGCACACTCTTCTAACAGTGTGGATACCCCTTGTTTGAGTCTAGATATGCAGACAGAGATTCCATAGTAATTGTAATTTTATTTATGGGCTTCTGAACGCACAACTCAAGAGTTGGACCAAGTATAGAAGAAAGATAGATTGTTTGGGTCTCCCAACTGTCAGTCTTTTAAATCTGTCACCTCTTCTTTGAGGTCAAGTGAAAAACTAAGGACAACTTAACAACCAGAACATATCCTATTGCAGCAACTCTGTTATCGAAATAGAATAAAATCCACAATTCAGTTTTTGTAAATTGCCTACATGTGTGAATGTGAATGCGTTTATCTATTTTTATGTTTGACTTGTGATGGACTGCTGACCTGTACAGGATGTACCCTGATTTTGCACTTTCGTTAGCCGAGACTGGCTCCAGCGTTCTGCAACACTGAATCCGATATTGTCGTATAGAAGACAGATGGATGATAGATGACTTTGGTCATCTAATAGCTTTCTGTCATCCATAATCACCCCATTTTTATAGACTATGCATGAGTTCATAGTTAAAAAAAAAACAAACTCACAGAACACCTGATTGCAAGAAATATTAAAAAAAAAATTGAGATACTTTGGTTTATTAATTCATAAGCTAAGATTATATAGAATCTTGAACAAACTTGCACTAAATGGGTCTGTCAATTCAAAATATCAGTTTTACTTAAATTACTGGGAAAAAAATAACATTTTAAATTATTATGAATGCAGCTTTTTTATGAGTGCTTCTTTCATGAGCTATGGAAAAGATAAGACCACGAGAAAATGGTACTGCATGCCAGAGCCAACGTTGTCATCCACGTACTTCTCAAAATTGCAGGAAATTCCACAGAACTTCATTTACTTCAATACATTTGATCATTTCTTTATTGCTTTTGAGCAGCAAAAATAAATTAGAATGTATGATTGTCTCCCTGGAAACAGCATCTCTCCAAAATACAGCTACTGAAATGTATTATGAGGAGCAATGTGATGTAAGCATTTATCTTTGCTTAGAAATTTAAATCAAGACACGCTCACATTTCTGCACATTGATTTTATTTCAGGGCTTCCCCACTAAGGCAGACTGTTGTGAAAATAAATCAGTGTCAAATTAAAACCACTTTCCTTGTCACAACATTCACATAAAATACCAAGTAACTTTCCTTCACAGACGCAGGTTATTGTAACATAATTTCCTTCACATATGATCCCGTTTCAGAGCCTTGTTCATTCATTTACTTTGCAGATTTTCACTTTATCCTGTTTCTAATTGCTCTACTTTCCTGAAACCATCTTCCACAGAGCCGTCATTCATCCCTTCACAGCTGATTCCAGTGCAGCCTTGAGCTTGAGGTATTGAGATGCGATGATCTGCTTTGTTTGTCTTGATCAGAACTCCTCCTCAGCGTTTCGACAGCGGGACTGTTTGAGCAGGGTCAGGCGAGCCATCACCTCGGACACCGACAGCTCTCCGTGCACTTTGTTGTCTCTCGTGCGCACATTGACGCTGTTAGTCATCTTCTCCTTCTCTCCAACCACTGCCAAGACACAATGAGACATAACAGCTTGAAATGTGCCAAGAAACACAACACACAGCTACCCTAACACTGTCCCCAAGTGTGTGCCTCTGAATTCAACAACTGTGGGTGGTTAGCCAGCTTGGAAGCCCATTTGCCTTACCCAGATTTAATTAAGAGTGTATTTTTTGACTCATCAACAATCTCGTGACGAGTCTACTGACAGCAGTGCCGAAAAACACCACGACAGGCTGCAGACCACTTTAGAACATATTAAACAGAGCAGACTCATTTTGTTTTTCCAATTTCGAATGCAAAAGTGGCAATCATGTGCAAAATTATGTAAAAAATGACAGGGGACAAAACAAGCGTAAAAAGCATGAGCAAGACCTACATAAACATTAAACAAAACTGAGAAATGTTAACCTGCTGTAGTGCTCCTGAAGAGAGAACAAGATAAAAATGAAAATACAATGGGACAAGTGGCAGTGCTACCACCATCGGCCATAGACTGAGAAGAAGCCAATCGAACTTGAAGAGGAATTAAAACTATGGGTATCATCCATATGCAGAACTTTGTGAGATCCCTCAGTTCTCTCTTATGTGCCCCATTAGCAGTCGTTTAGTCAGGAAAGTCTGTATGTGAACATTCAGCCATGAATGAGAAAGAGGCTCAGAGTTGGTGCCAGGCCCAACGGCACCAGGCAGCTCAAGAAGCCCCTCAAGTCACTGGAGAGCCCTACTGCTTGCATGTTAACCTCATAATGGACTGATCATAATGGAGCGTCAGTAAACTGTTTGTACCAGATAGTCCTAATAGCAATCTACCACACCTGTGAGTCAGTCTGATAAAATTTAGTGAAGAGATACACAGACAAACATAATCTATAAAAGAACTGAGACAGAAGTTACTAGATAATATCTCTCAAATACCTTTGACAACTGTACATGGATGATTTATTATGAAGCACCAATTGGATTCAATTTATGGTCCGTTTTACCTCAGAATTATACAATCATGTTATACTGTATCGCTTTACCCGCCATAGTAATTTTTCTTGTGGATTGTTATACATCTACTCATGCCATGAAGACTTTAAACAGGTTACTAATAAAAAGGTTACTAAATTTGACCTCTTATCAGTTCATCTTGGTACCAAATTTCAAAAGAATCCATAAAAAAACATGTTAAACAAGAGAGACAACCTCGAAAACCTGCTGAATTATAGCTGCTACCAAGTAATTGCATTAAAAAAAAAGAAACTTCATCTTCACATTTACCTCATTCTCTAAAACGTCCACACAATTCTGTGCTCCTAATATTCTATCTAAGACAGTAAATTTCCTCACCAAGAATGAAGTTATACTGAGCCAACTGAGCGTTTCGGATTTTCTTGTTCAGAAGACATCCAGAGTCCAGGTCGGCGTCTGCGGTGAATCCAGCATCTGTAAACTGCTTACACACCTGACGGAGAGAAATAGAGCTGGTTAATATATAGAGAGTGTTCTCAATGCTACTAATCATCCAGATCTACATTGACGTGATCACACTTAAATATGGATGGACACACCCTTTTAGCATACTCCTCACAGGACGGGTTCACAGGCACCATCATCACCTGACAGGGAGACAGCCACAGTGGCCTGGGAGAGACAGATGGGTCAGAGTCTGCTTAAAAAAATGTTAAATAGTGCAAAAATAGTAAAACAGTTATCAAAGATGAAACGGAATCACAGCATGAAGGGACAGTTATTAAAGAAAGCCAAGCTGAATTTGTTTAATCAACATTAAAAGCTTGGAATCAGAAGCAAGAAACACCTGAAATAATTAGATAATGGAATTGATCAAATGAAAGAAGGCCTGAAGCAGCAATGATTGTTTTAAGTTGTTCAATTCACATTCACTCACCATTTCCCTGCATAGTTCTCAGTGAGGATTGCAATCATCCTCTCCAACGATCCCAAGATGGCCCGATGGATGATGACCGGTCGGCCTTTGTCGTCTCCGTCCTTCCTGTCATCACACAAAAAAACACATTGGCTATTTAATATAGCTTAAAAAAAAGTATCCATCCACAAACTATACACTATTCAAATTAAAGCTGCAGAGAGCTGGAGGGAATTCTAGTTGACCGGTGGGCAAAAGACTGATTTAAAACATTAAGAGTAGGTATGGAAAACAATGCCGACATAGTCAGATTTTATAAGTTGATGCTTAAACTTCATTGTTGCAACCGTTTTACATCTATGTCTATCAGGATGCTCCTTCCAGAGACAATTCTGAGATTACTGAAGTGGAAATCTGTTAACTCTTTCACCACCTGCCGTTTGTTGCTGTACAGGATCGTCATCGTTTCCCCATGAATGGTTTGATCATTGAACTTCTTGTGCTTCATTGACTTTGCATGAGAACCTCTCACAATACAACTCTGTGCACGATCTGACACATCCCCCGCAGCAGGAGCTTAACATATTATAGAAAAGTGCACAGGCTCGTCAAGGTTTTGACATCGTGACGAGGTGACTCACCCCATAAAGGTGAGGTCGAAACGGATGGGAAGCTGGAAGTCCAGCTGAATGGTCGCACACTGGTGATAACGTCCGATTGCGTCTTTGATCTTGATGTCGATCTGCAGACGGGAGGAGAAAGAGTGACAGTTTGGCAGACGGGAGGAGAAAGAGTGACAGTTTGGCAGAGGGCAGGAAATCAAACTGACTGATGAGAAATATTGAGGGAAAAAAAAAAATCAGCTGACCTTGGGTCCATAAAAAGCACCATCTCCAGGGTTGAGTTTCCATGGCTCCCCAAACTCATTCAGGCTATTTTCCAGTTGCTGTCATATAAGTTGAGAAAGGCCATAATTCAGAAGTAAGTACCATAACAATCAAGTACAGGACATGTGGCTCATACTGTACTCAGCACTGCCTGATCTACTCGTACATTCTTTGCACTGCCCTCGTGAAGTAAAGTGTGAAATGGCAAATGTGAGGATTAGGAAGCATTCTAGTAAAACACAAATGCATAAATGTCTATCGTAACAAAACACCAGCAGGTGTGAAAGTACGAGAGTTTTCCAGTGACTCAGATCTGATATTACCATATGAGCACATGGCAAAATTCCAACTCTTTCACTCACAGTCCTGAAACATTCAGAGATGTCAGTGTATTGAGTAACAATCTGCTCATACTATACATACTGCAGTACAGAGTTAAGTGCTTCACACATCATTTTTATAGAATCAGAGCTGTATTTTTACTCAAAAGTCTGAAAAGTACTTATTTTGTGTTGCAATCTATCTTCATCCTTTTCTTTCAAACTCCCAATATTTGCACATCAAGCACACAATGGCTAGAACTAGAATTCATCAAGTGTGTCAAGAATAAATGCATGATCACCACACATAGGAGTGTAAACCTCCCCCGCCCCACAATCACTCTTCATTACATTAGCATTTGTTTTTTGTAAACAACCCAAACCCAGTAAGACAAAGAACCACCGGTTGGTTATTGCCAGATAATTTGACCTTTTTCCAATTGTTTTTCTCGAACAGATTGGCTGAATAATGACGTTTATATTAATCATTTACTGCTCAGGCCAAACATGCCTGTTGGACAATATGTGCCTGACAATCTATTCTACTGAACATGGGTGTAGAGATATAGCAAATAGAATTATCTGTTATCTATCTATCTGTTCAGATATCTATCAGAATCTATCAGTTTATTTGAGTAATGAGTCACAATTTTGTGTTGCAGGATTTATAGACATTTTTAGAAATAAATACAGTCATTAATATAATGAAATATAAGATGATATAGCATACACAGTGTACATTGATCAGTCCAATCCTTTGATATCTGCCCATTGGATTAAATATTTGAGGGATTATGATTTGAAACGATCCAAGAAGCTGCTGGCAATGATTTGACCAATGCTGAAACCTAAAATGAACACTTATTACTGCTCATAGAAACATTCCACATCTATAGATGTGACCGTGATAGAAGACTGGAAATTCCAGTTAGCACCACAACTCTTCATGTTTTTAGTGACCCAAGAAAAAAATGGTTGCATAAACGAATGTAGGAGAGTGTGAAGTACTTTCTATTATTTTCTAATAGTGTTACGACCATATACGACTTTATTGATGATTAGAATCTGAAACCACAAAACGGGTTCAAGATGGCCAACAGGGTTTTACCAGTAGTAGTGTTTATTTCCCCCACACCAAACACTTAACTATGATGCATGACCCCGTTTACCTTCTCAGCCTGGTCCCACACAGCAATGTCCCCCAGATATTTATCTGGGCGAGTGGAGAGGTGCAACTGGAAGGAAAACCCAAACACGTCATAAACACAGCGGAGGAAGTCCAGGCAGCCCTTCATCTCGGACTCGATCTGTATAAACAAAACAAAAAAAGATGACTCAGGACCGAGGAAGTGACTCCTAATCAGTGGGTATTTATGCATTGCACAATTCAAGGCTGAAAACAGAAAAACCCCTCAATCATGTTGAAAAACACTGATGAAGTCACCTGATCCATTCTGCAGAAAATGTGGGCGTCGTCCTGCTGGAAACGCCTGACCCTGGTCAGACCAGTCAGCGTTCCCGAGAGTTCGTTTCTGTGGAGGACGCCGAAATCGGCCAGCCTCAGAGGGAGCTCCCTCCACGAGCGAGGCCTGTGACCAAACATCAGACTGCGGGACGACCGCAGAGGAGCAAATCAAACATACGTGAGAAATACAGGACGGGTGGTCTGACATGCAATGAGCTCTAAATTTACCAGTGCCCGGGACAGTTCATTGGCTTCAGAGCAAAGATGTCATCCTCCACAGGGAAGGAGAACATGTTTTCACTGTAGTGCTGCCAGTGGCCAGATGTCTCCCACAGTTTGCTGTTATAGATGTTGGGGGAGGCGACTTCCTGAAAGCCTCTTCTCCAGTACTCATCCTAGAAAAACAACCAAACCACAGAAGCTAAACACACCAGTTGGACCGCACAGGTACTAAAATCCTGACCTCTGGAACCAGACGTTCGAATACCGCAGAGAAAATCTCTTTTTGAGGCTTTTATTTACCCATCTGTTGCCCCCAAAGCAAAACACTGAACAGCCTGTTGAGCAGCTTAGCAGCCAGCAGAAGAGGGCTGGTGTAACTGCAAGGACTTCTGCGAATATGTGAAACTGTGAATCTCAAAGAGGCAGGTGGTGAAGAAGATAATGCATGCTCAGTCAGCGTTTCAAAACTAAGTATTATTGAGCACTAAAAGTGCTTCAGAGTCTGAATGTCAGGTGCTAAGTGGCAATTTAATGCATTATGCACAAACGGCAAAGCCACTGCTGTCTGTACTGAACAGTTATCAATGTGAGAGCATTTTTCCAAGCCGTCTGTTATGTTATGTCGGTGATATGTAGCCGAGGGAAATTACATAGCGAGCTCATCCCCCAAAAAAAAGTTAATATTCGCACAAGTGATGTGATAATGATCTCACAACGTTTCTGTATGAGGACTTCGTGGTTGAGGCCAGTTTGTGGGTGTGTGCTGAGAATGTCTTCAAGATGTTAACGCGTCTCTGCTAAGGCATCGCAGACGGCTTCATGGAGAGCTGTGAGAGTAGAGTTCAAGTTATTTTGAATTTAAGTTGAACAACAAGTTGCCCAGAGTACTCAAGCGAAAGCGCCAGAATATCATGAAATCCCACACGCCTGCTACATGCTTTTAAGATACTTTGATCTGACTGTATTTGACCTCAAGATACTTAAATGTTTCAAATTCAATTGAATAAAAAGATTATTCTGGTAAAAGGTTCAGATACCGTTGTCTGCTGTATGCCTACAATAATTTGTCTTTGACAATCAATGGAACAAAAACAACCTAAAAATCGTTTCCCTACAGTGTGATCGTGGCCAAAGAGGGTGAAGCACATAACACCTGAGCTTCACTTTGTACACTGGCTGACTGTGTGTCAAAGTATCCACTTCAAAATCTTACTTGAATGGTCTGGGGCCTCAATACACCTTAGATTGACCAGTAGATTATGAAACATCCAGACGTTTACTAAAGTGCTACTGGAGTAATAAAAACAAGGTGAAACAGCTTTTAGTTTCTATATCCGTCACCTGTGGAACAAACTTCCAGAACACATGATGACTGCAGACACACTCACTTCTTCAAAATAATCAAAACACTATTTTATGCTCAGGCTTTTACATAAATAGAATGACCTTATGCATGAATAGACCTTTAGGAATACACTTCCCTCACCTTCCTCCATTTCATAATATTTTCAGTCTCCAATGTAATGTTGTCACCTGAACAGTAGCCTCACAAAGGTTCCAGGTAAAAAATATCTTGGGATTTTCATCTATAGTTCCTATAAAAAGCAGCACGTGCACTTTGGCATTGTGATGCAGGATAAAAGCAAAGCTGCTCCCTGGTTTGTGAGCGTAGCAGAGCCAGCCACATTCAAAGTAATCTTAGCATCCTGTGTGAAACCCCAGTCAATTTAAATACATGCCTTAAATTCACGTTCAATTCTTCTGACTAATTGAAGTAAGACATCGTTAATACATTGTGATTACTATAATCATATGCATTTACCCTCATTCATTTAGAAAGAATTGCTGAAATCACTCGATGTTGAGTTCCCTAAGACCTGACTTTTGTAGTTTATAATTTGACATCTTTTAAAGCCCACTTCCACATTTCATAACCAAACAATCTTTCACTAACTCGTCAATTTATGCTCTTTTTTGCTCCACAACACAAAGCAATTTCCTTTCTATTGTGCTCAGATGATGCCTCTTTCTGCACAAAGTTTCCTATTGACAGTGAGGAAATTCAATTCGAAGACTTATTTTCTATACAAAAGATGTTATATTAACTGGATACATTTGTTGTGCACGCAACAAATTATCTGCAACAAACCACTTGTTACACCCAGAAAGGTGACGCTTCATTCCATTTCAGCCAGAATTCATTTTGCCACATGTGGACGTTTGGCCGCCTCACTAAACGTCTATTCATCTTTTGACCAAAACCAAGAAAGACAAGAATCTATAATTCACAATTCCCACCTTCTTGACCTGAAATGTTTCAATCTATGATGTTAAAATTTGTGACTGAAGTGAATTTAAGCCAATGAGGTTTAAGAAAAAACATTTAGTTCAGTGTTCAGTCAAATTTATCTTTGAGCTTCTTGGCGAGTGAAGAAGTCAAACATTAGTGACTTGAAGTCCAATGAGTTTTCAGTGGCAGTGAGTCCAGTGGCAATGTTAAATGAATCCAGATTGACTCAACCTGAAAGAGCCAGAAATTATTTTATGTTTAAAGAATTTTGAGAGCACTTTATCTTTTAAATCATAAACATCTTTATCTTTCATTTGTGGACCATCTGCCTCAATCCCCCGCATCACGCTGTCTAAAAAAGGCAAAGGGATCTTCAACTGTTCTCTTGCATTACTTCTGAAATACTTGTTCGTTTAGTATGTATTACACAAATGCCTGCAAAAAATAAAAAAATTAAACATTTGGGGAGATAGCAGAAAAAAAAAAAACTTTGAATAAAGCCTCTAAAATCAAAAAGTGGGAATTATCTGAAAAAGATTAATGGTGCACTCATACATGGAAACTGAAAACTCAAATATTGAAAAATTCTAGAATTTTCTATAAAACTCTCACCATTCCCAAAATTCCAAAACTACCAAAGTCAGTCACATAATACAGGAAGGAAAAAGTGTGTCATTAACTATTGTACTTTCCAGTACATTTAAAAGCGGCAAGAAGAAAAATGGGAGTTCTAAATATCATCTCTTTCCACATAAATGTTTTAAAGAGATGAAAAGAACAAAAGATGAAATATGATGTTGAACTAAATATCTGTAAGAGGCATGTAGCGTGTGGTCATACCCTGATGAACTCTGTGAGTGTGTTGTAGATGTAGGCTCCGCGGGGCATGAAGAAGCAGCTGCCGGGGCTCAGGTCGTGAAAGAAGAACAGCTCCTGATCCTATGAAGCAGAGACGGAGACGACTGAACAACTTCACAAATCCTTGTTCTCTGCAGGTACAGCCAGTGAGGGGCTCCTTCACAACCAGCAGAGGTGTCCAATCATCACAGACACAATAGGCTATGATGTGAGTATGATGTGACTTTACAGCCGGAGAGGAGGAAGAAAATTCTGTCAAAAGGACCAATGACGGATCATGTTTGCAAGCCTCCAAACAGGAGCTGGATTCTGTAAATTCCAGGCCACCACTGTCCATTAAATAAGGTTTAGAAGTTATATCTAATCTACTTTTCAAAAGAACTCTAAATCGTAGATTCAAGTTAAAGACTCTAAACGACAGTACACGTGGATCTTTAATATAAATAGGATAGTGTATCAAAACCGATTAATACTCAATGAAATTCAAGCCCATTTGTAGAAAACTGGATTCCTGCTGATGCTCATAAAGAAATACCTCCTGCCTTGAGTGTAACTGAAATGTTTCTACTATACATGATGGGGTGACTCAGGATTGTGCCATCAGGATGCATCTTTAACACAATGAGCCACTTTTGCCTTCTTGTCAGCTTCTTCATTACTTTCATTCTTAATATGGAACCAAGTCTTAATAGGAGATAAATGAGACGCATGTGTCCATCCTCAATGTACCCTCAGGAAGAAACACAGCGCCCTCACCTGGTGGAGAGAGGCATTAGGAGACTGTGAGGGCAACAAGGACAAATCACCTAAGAAACTGGAACAAAATGTGATCAGAAAGCAGAAAGTGTTCCCTTTGTTTGGTAATGGACTTCTGACTCATGCAACCTCTGAGGGGGAAAAAAAAGTTACAAAAAATGTTTTCCTGTAAAGATGATGGATGGCGATCAGGTTGGTGCCAACATTATGCCACATTTATGAAGCTACTGGCAAAGACTCTCATGGAGGAAAATTACAACCAAGCCTCACACAGACATCACAAGATAGCTACAAATTTACTCTCAACCAACTCGAGTCTCTGGGTTTGAAACCTCGTCCAGCTGGGTGGAGAGAAAAAAAGTCTTGAGTGCCCCCAGTGACTCACTTTGCCAATCTTACGGTGGTCTCGGTTTTTGGCCTCCTCCTGAAAACGCTCCCATTCCTTCAGCATCTTGGAGTCCGGGAAGGAAATCCCATAGATCCTCTGCAGAGTCTCCATGTCGGAGCGACCCTCCCAGTAGGTGGACGAGTTCTAACCAGAGACACAGAGAAGAGTGAATCATTGTACAATTTGTGTTTTCCATTCACTCAACCCTCCCGTATTATGATATGGGACAGCTTGTCATGAAAATAGATGGTAATTCTAAAAGATATCGATGTCAACATTTGGAAAGAATAAAAAGCATAAAAAGTTTGATTATTTCTTTTCAAAACCATTTTTAGCCAAGATCCAAGTTTGTTCATAATCAAGCAGTATGAACTGTTCAGGGTTGTAACGAACAGTACGGAGTGGATGACTCAGAGCCCGTTGTCAAAATATTATGTTTTCAATGATAGACTTTCAAGAACATCTTTTTTTCCAAGAAGGCCTCACTGTTATTGAGTAGAAATGACTAAAGTGTTGTGACCTTAGACAATAACCCACTTTCATCCAAGATATTATGTCACACAGAGTGTATGTACCGTATGGATTGTTTTGTCATGGCTATGTAAGTTTTGTGGTTGCATTGACGAGAAAATGTGGATCAGTTTTGGAGCGGGTTGTCCTTGATAAAAGACACGGAATGCAAAACTGATCCTGAGGGAGTTTGAGTACTTTGCATCGTGGCAGTTGCCATTGACGTGTGAGTGTGTGCATGAAGGGTGAGTATAAGTATAGAGTACTGACAATAAACTGACCATTGTTAACTGCCATGTAATCGATTCGTTAGAAGTTTACATAAACATTTGTGCCAAGAATTTCCTGAGTATGAGGCCCTCCATGAATACCAGACCTTCGTACGACTTGAGTATTAACTAACCAAAATCAAACCAGTTCAAATTTGACCCCGTGTGAACGTGTGTGCCACGAGGTTCTACAAAGGCGTCGATACATCTTGAAGTCATTCAACACTAACAACTTCAAATGGTTCGTCCTCGTGCTCGCAGGTTCCAGTTTCTGTTCAGGAAGCGGCCGTCTCGACACGAGTGTGGACATGAGAGGGACGGAGGTGCCTCCAAATTTAATTTCCATTCAGGGAATCAATGAGGATGTTAAGCCAATATCTCTCCATGATGTCGAGGTCCCTGGCAGGAGCAGCTTCAACAACAGTCTTATCGAACTAAAATACTCTCCAGAGCGCCACAGGAGATCCTTCCTTCCTGTGACCATCAAACTCAACACATTTTCTGTGTCAATAGTTACGGCACTTTCTGTCAAGCCCTTTCAGTTGGATATTATGTAGTTACCTATTCAGTGTTATGTAAATGTACTTGAGAGCAACACCATTAATGATTTTTTTCTATCTGTTAATAATAAAATACTTGTGATTTGTAGACATGAAGACACCAATACAAGTGAGTGTGTGTGTGGCGAGCTTTGAGTAGTGAAAAAGAAATTATATAGGACCCTGTGTGCATTTCTTACATACCTTGTAGATCTTCATGGCCTTGATCTTGCCTGTGTGTCTGACGTGAGGACCTCTGCACAAGTCAATTAAGGGCCCACATCTATAAAAACACAGAATATGAGTCACAGTAGGAGGAGGGGCCCTCCCATGGCGAGATCGAATTACAATGAAACTGAAGTACTTGAACTGGCCTCTCAGTTCAAGTACCTTGGAGTCATACTGGACTCAAACTTTACCTTCAAGAAACATAGAAAAAAGATTGTCAACACCATAAAATTCAACCTCCAAAATTTTAAACGAATGAGGTCTTTTTTTTGTCTCCACCACTGTGGCTAAATCTTATCTTCATTACATGATCTTCTCTCACATTACTGTCTGGTCAATTGCTGGCATCACTGCACTAAAACCTGTAGAACAGTTTTATGAAAAAAAACCCATCAAGGTTTTTGCCAAAAAATCTTTTGAGACTTGAAAACTTCTGAATTTTTAAACATGCTTGTCTCCTCAGCAGATCCCTCCATGGTCTGGCCCCTCCCCCTTTGGAAAAATCCATGAGACGAAACGATAGTATTCTCAGAACCAGATCAGCAATTCGAGAAGACTGTGAGGTTCCAATCAGACGAACCAGCACTGGACAAAACTATTTCAGTGAAAAGGTTCACAAGCATGAATATTCTTCTCATTACTATTAGAGATTCTTCCACTTTTACAGCATTTAAAGAAGAGGTCAAACTATGGTTAAAGACTAATCAATCTTAGGATCACTTGTAAGACGTGACTGAACGTTATAGATTGGGGAATTGCAGGGGTGGTTGTAAATAGTGTATATACCCTATGTCCACGTTTGTTTGCTTTTAAATAATTGTTGCTGTCTTAAATGTACAAGGACTATGGATGGAAAGTCGCCCGTGGCTAAATCTGGTGCATTTACTCAAAGTAACTGTACTGAGTGTTCATTAATGTGCACTGTCCTCTCCAAATATAACAATAAAGACAGTGAGTCTTCATCTTGAGTCTCTATGGCACTTACAATAAGTTGAGTTTTCATTAAAAACTAATATTTCTGAGGAGAGATTTTGTCTGAATGGGAAGATCTAGGGTAAAAAGCATGCCTTCTGCGGTCTGTCGCCCTGCAGTGGAGACCCACCAAACATTTTGAAAAACCACTGAAGGACCATATGAGGCAAAAAAACCTTTGTTCAAACAGAGAGCTTGTAGTTACTTCCAATTCTTAATAATGACAGCAGTGATTCAGGTACATAAACAAAGACTCACCTGTAAACGGTCGTCGTTGGAGTGGTGACTTTCTGATTCAGAATGCGACATTTGAATTTGTTGTACTGAAAAGGTTAAAAAAAAAAAAAGAAGTCTTCAGTCCTAATTTTTCATCTACGGTATAAAGAGTAAATGTATGTGAATAGACCAAAAAAAAAATATCAGTTCCCTTCAAAACACAGGCGGAATCACATGAAGTGTGAAATTTTAAAAACGAGTCAAAGAGTCAAGTGTAAGTGGTTTCCTCCTTCTCGACCACCTTAAACATCTTCAGCAGCGTCTCCTTGCTGATTTCAAGCCTCTCAAACGGCTGCTTTTCCTTCACCACGGTCTTACACAACGTCTCCAGGTCCCCAAACTCAGTGCTGGACACTCCCCTGGAAACAGAAGACACGCAGGTTTGAATCGGCTTTTACAAGAATACATCTGGGAAATTACTAAATTGTATTTGATTTAATGAGGCTGTGATTGAAATTGGAATTTTTAAGTAGCAGTTCCATGACTTTTACTTTACAGGCCTTAAGATCATTCATGATTCAAAGAAAACTCACTTCTGTCCATCGAGGAACATGTCGTAGTAGAAGCCATTCTCGATGGGAGGACCATAACATAGACAACCGCCATAAAAGCGCTCCATTGCTTCTCCGAGGATGTGAGCACTGGAGTGCCAGTAGACCTACAAGAGATCCAGACTCAGAAAACTTCCCGAATAAACTGTAATAGGCAACAATTGTACATGTTCATGTTTCAGTGAGTCGTGAACGATAAACAGGCGTTTTAGATCGTTTCTGTGGCAACAAATCGCTACAAATCAATGAAGGCTCATACATTCAGACTCCTTAACAGTTTTTTTTCCTTGGGCCATCAGAGCCTTAAATAACAGCGAACATGGACTCTAGTATTTTAGTGTTGTCGTTTTTTATCAGTACCCTTTTAACATTTTTTTTATTTTACACCATAATTTATGTACATATATATTATAATATATTTCCACTGTTGTATATGAATGTACTGGAAGCAGCACTTGCAAATTCACTATATAAATTATAAAATGACAAATAAAGCCATCTGTCTATTTTAATGACCAACGGGGATACTAATATAGAGGTAGAAAAAAAAGGTTAATGTTTTTCTTCGGTTATTTCTATTCTTGTAACGTAAAAAGAAAAAGGTAAAAAGGTATTTCTTAAATTTAAGTTGTGTTTATTATGACTCCAATGTTGTGAAATATTGTAATATCTAGACTTTTTTAAAAAGAAAAACATCAATTTGTGTAAAAATAAATAAATCTAAGAAATACATATATTCCACAGTTGACTGAAATTACAAGAAAAACTTCCTTTTCCTTTGATTGTTTTAGGTCCATATGGAGAATAACAGCTGAATCAAAAAACATGGACAAAGTTACAAAAACATTTGTGCGCATCGTTCATGAACTAAATGTACTTACAGCCTGAGCATCCTCGTTGTCGAAGCGTAGGATTTCCAGAGAGCAGTCCTTCTCAAGAGGCCGGTCCAGGTCCCACAGCTCGCCGTTCACTCGTGAAATCACAGCATTGTCAGCCAGACCCTGACTGAGAGACCAAGAGGAGCAGAGTCGTCTCAGGTGGCGCGTCTCCACATTTTGCATAACTGAGAGTGATATCACAAAAAGAAACGGCAGGAACCAGACAAAAAAAAAAAAAAAAAAGAAGCTAGGCCAAAGATATATAGTCTATTATTTGAAAAGTTCTTGTTACACTTTGGGTTGACGCAGCCCCGTAGTTATTTATTAGCTGAATGACCTCCAGGATGAAGGATCCTGGTTGGAACCAGCTGGATGATGTGGCCGTTTGTTCTTCATGTGCAGGTTTGTGATTAATTATGATAGTTTCACCTCTTCTCTCAAATAATCATACTTTATTATGACTTGTCATAACCCTGATCTATAACAATCAGATTTGAATGATGGGAGGGTGATGAGAGTAATTTTACAGTACTGACCTGATGTCACAGGCCAGCTGATATGGGGTGGTGACCCAAGCCTTGCCTGCCACCTTCCTCCCATCTGGCAGCTCCACAGTGATGGGCCTGCTGCCTGCAGCTTTCTTTGCCAACAGAGCATCACTCTCCCTTTTGAGCTGATCGTAAAGGCTGAGTCGCTCTGTGATGTATCCGGGCCAAGGATTCAGCTTGAATGGAGAGAAAACAGCTCCTCTGTTCAACTTCACAACCTGAGCAAAGCACCACTGTAAAACTCTTATCTATAAACTGAGGGTCACCTCCTTCAAACCTCCATCTGCCTTCTCCTGCTTCTTCTCCTTCTTGTTTTTGTCCAGATGTTTTGTGTCCGGGGCTGCCACCTTTCAGGAGATATGAGACAGAACAACAATGGGCTCATGTGAGTGCTGCCCACAGGGTGAGCGGAGCAGCTATTTCTGGATATGAGCTATTGCAGCTTTAAACGTGTCTTCAGGGGTCAGAGGCCCGCTGTTCAGTGGTCCTGCAGACCCCCCAACCTCGACACAAATACATTTAATACTCCGCTTTTTCCACCACAAACTGCTTCCATACCGCTTTATCAGCTCGCCTGTTGGTCTGCGGCGCTGTGTTCCCGTTTTTCGCCGGAGCTGTGCCACACTT